>VZRV01004139.1:31222-63871 GCA_013398115.1 Falcunculus frontatus | reverse complement strand
GGGGGGATGAGAATTCTGTGTGCAGCCTGCGAGAGAAACAAAGGTGACCACACCAGGTTACCCAAGAGCTGTGAGAGGTTGTGAGAGACTTTTAAAATTTTCTGTACCGAAGAGAGCTGCTGTTTTCAGGCTGGAATTTTATCTATCCTTAAATGAGAATACCCCATGTGTGGCCCATGGGACAGTGTGGAAGAGAGACTGCGATTTCTTTCCATGGGAGAGATATATTTTCTATGGCAGCAGATTTTCTGGGAGGGGGCCGTTAGCTGGTGCAGTTTGGGAAACCATGAGACGCAAAAGAGACCTCTATTTCCTCAAATAATAGAGAGAGACTTTTAAGAACTGTGAATGCTGACCAAATCCCATGTTTCGTTATTATTTGTGCGAGTTGGGTAAAAGGAGGGAGGTGCTGGAGGAAAGGAGGGGCGTGCTGGGGGAAAAGGGGGTTTTATCTTAATGTCTTATTATTTCTTTTTACTCTTAACTCTGTTAGCAATAAACTTTTTTTCCATATTCTTTAAGTTTGAGCCTGCTTTGCATTTCTTCAAATCTCCTATCTCACAGAAAGTAAGAGATGCGAACTAAAGCACTACATTGATTGGTGTTTCTGCTCGGTTTACGAACCAAACCTGCTACACAAGGGGACAGCTCCTGATCTCTTCTCACAAAGCCCCACTGCTACCAAAATCTTACCACGTAAGCCCAATGAAATATCTTAATCGCAATGTTCAACAAATGCATTTTAAAATCTACCTTTTTTGTCTACAGCATTACATATTCAATTTTGTCTGTCCATAATATATTTTGAGTGTAACATAATATTCTACATAAAGTATCTTTAATGTTGTACTAATCTGAAAATAAACCAGCAGGATGTTCCAAGTCAGAACTATAATTTAATAAGAAACTTATAATAAAGGCAGAAAACACTGGCTTATACTGACAGAGTCAGGATACAACCTGATGCCCTGTTGGTCAGGGTGGTGGTAGCAGTCCAATTAAATGGTGGCTGTAATCCTGTTGAAGTGATGGATGTGGTTGTTGGAATAGTGATCCTGTAGAAGGGTCTGGTCTTCCTCTGAAGGTCCAGGGGTGGTTATGTAGCTCTTGTCCTCTGGGAATCCAGTAGGTAAGGACTGACTGTGGTTTTCCAAACCTCAGATTATATCCAGGTAGTAATGCTTGGTTCTTCCCCCTGCGTGGAGCATCTCACAATGGGATGATATAATTTTAGGAGTGATGCAGTGAGGCTGGATGGCCCATGAACAGGAGATATCCTTCTGGAGGGAGTTATCAGGGATGTGTCATGGAAGAGATAAAGAACACTGCCCCACCTGGTTTTAACAGCTGGTGATAGAATACATACTTCTGGTTACATCTTACATTGTAACCTAAGACAAATGTATACATAGGCTATGGGTATAAGATTTATATATATATTTATATGTTATATCTAGAAATGCATCTATGGGTAGGAGTCTTTGCTGCTAGATCAAAAGCAGACTTAGAGTGTAAACCAGCTGGTCTGCTCAGAAGGGATTCAGCTGCTCACATGTAAGTGCCTGATGTGGTTTGTAATTTTCTAGGCTATGCAATACGCCTGAATAGGAGTAAGCCACATGGCACAACACTTAAATGAGATTGGCACCCTGTTGAAGTAGAAACTTTGAGGCCAATATATGTCACAGTACCTCAAGTGACAGTAGGCACCTATTTTTATGCTCTGCAGTTGCACTTTTTCTCTCTACTAGCAATAATAAAGATTTGATATGCCAGCTCATATTACATATCCATATTTCAGAGGTTCAGAATTGGTGAAGATGAATTCTCTCTTCCAGCATTTTGTCTATCTTGAGTTATAGCAATTCTTTCTCTAGAAGCCTTCATTCTACCAATTGTTCTTCTCCCCTAAGTTTAGGTTAAAAGCATTGAATAGATGCTAAACTGGTCTATCTTGAGTTATAGCAATTCTTTCTCTAGAAGCCTTCATTCTACCAATTGTTCTTCTCCCCTAAGTTTAGGTTAAAAGCATTGAATAGATGCTAAACTGGTCTGTGGCCAAAGCTAGCTGGCCAGAATCCAACCCAAGAGAACAACTCATGGGATGAAGTGCTACTGCAAAAGCAAATGAAATGGAAATTGCCTTTCAGTGTGTTTGCCTGTGATGCTGGTTTCTGTAAGACAAATTTTCAATCTATAATTGGGCTAAACTGTTAAACTTCAGTGAAATTATGCAATATCATCTGAGAAAATAAGAAAAAAAGAGGGGACAGACAGAGGAAGGGAATTCATGAGCATATATGAATTTCCCTGATTTATAAACATCCTTTACTCTCTTTTTGCAGAATATCCTCCATATCCTTCTGAAGGTAGGAGGAACAAGGAATCTGGTACAAACTTACTCTTCCTTGGAAAGGAATAACTAGCAGATTAGGAGAAGTATGAGTCATAATCTGAATTTTTTGTAAAATCAAGAAATTAGAACATTGATTGACAGCACATCCTTTAAGAACTATTTTCAGGAAATTATATGGTTGCTCTCTAACTGTTCAGCAGCAGTCCTATGATTTATATAATATGACAGCCACTTTCAACTATTTTCAAACTGAAATTACCGAAAAATGATAATCTTTGGGTTTTTCCCTGCTTTGTTCTAAGAAACATTTTTAAAATACCACCTTTAAGTATGAATTTTCTTTTATGAATATAACCATTTAAAGAGGGTGAGAAGGCTTAGGCCATTTTCTTTTAAAAATTGTCAGTCACCTGCCTCTTTCCAAAAGATAAAAGGAAAGTATGGATAAAAGGAATGATACTGCTTTAATAAATACTAATTTCAACCTGTGCATACCATCTGTGAAAGGGAATAATATGGCAGTTTCATTTCTCATGCTGTAATGAGCTGTTAAAAGTGGAACAAAGCTAGTTATCATCATATTTTTCAATTTGGCCAGCTGCCAGTGTTTATGACATCTAGTAATTCAATCATTTAATAGCTCGAGGTTTCAAACTGCTTAAACCCTGTACAATTTATTGTGGGTTTTAGATGACTGAGTCCAAATAACGATTTGGTCTGTCTTCTTTCCAAGACCTCCCAGTATTCTTCTAACTTCATTGGACATTTTCTTATTTAGCCAGAAAGTTCCTTGAATATCTAACTGTAGTCACACATAACTATTCTGGAGAGACAGATGCTAGATGCATTTAGGGCTACAGCCAAGCTTGTGACTACTTTGTAGGCAATAGATTAGTGGAATTGAATTGGATGCTAGATTTTTTCTTATCTTGAGGAAGTTTGAACCTACATCTTTCACATACTGGAAAGGCATCTGTGCTGGTTTTGGCTGAGGTAGAGTTAGTTTTCTTCACAGTGGCTGTATGGGACTGTGTATTGATTTTGTGCTGAACACAGGGTTGATGATTTTTTTTTTTTCAATTGCTGAGCAGGGCTTACACAGAGCCAAGGCCTTTTCTGCTTTTCGTACTGATTTGCTAGCAAAGAATTTGTGGATATGTGGGTGGCTGGGAGGAGACACAGCCAGGACAGGTAACCCAAACTGACCAAGGGTTATTCCAGACCTTATGACATCATGCTCAGTATATAAAGCTGGGGGAAAGAAGGAGGAGTGATAATGTTTGTCTTCCCAAGTCACCATTACGTACGATGGGGCCATGCTGTCCTGGAGACGGCTGAACACCTGCCTGCCCATGGGAAGCAGTGAATGAATTCCTTGTTTTGCTTTGCTTGTGTGTGAGGCTTTTGCTTTCCCTGCTAAACTCTTGTCCTAGGTTACAATGTAAGATGTAACCAAAAGCATGTATTCTATCACCATCTGCATAAGCTGTTAAAACAGGTGGGGCAGTGTTCGTTATCTGCTACCATGACTCACCCTTGATAACTCCCTCCAGGGGCTATCTCCTGTTAATGGGCCCATCAATGCCTTGCCTCGTGACTCACCATCCCATTGTGAGAGGCTCCGCCCAGGAGGAGGAGCTGAGAGTTCCCATCTGTATAGAATCAGAGGTTTGGAATAGCACACACAGCCCTTACCTATGGGACTCCTGGAGGACAAGAGTTACACCACTGGACCTTCAGGTGAAGACCAGACTCTTTTCTACAGGATCACTGCTTCAACAGGACCGCTTCATCTGGACTGCTACCAACACCCTGACCGACAGGGTGCCAGTTGGTATCTGACTTTGTCAGTGCTTTTCCTTGTATTATTTCACTTAGTTTTAATTTTTCCTATTAGATTTTAATCCTGACGTGTGATCTCCCACTGGTTTGTTTTCAAACCAATACAACTCTCTTTATCTGAACCCATGAATTTTCTAGCTTTTATCCTTCTGATTCTCTCCCCTATCCTGTTGCTGGGGGAGGGAGCAAGAGACTGCATGGGGCCTGGCTGTTGGTTAGGGTTAAAACATGAAAATGTCTTAGCTACCAGGCCGTGAAAAAAAGTCTTTTGTGATTTGGTTGATTGGTTGGGTTTTTTTATTTTTTTGTTTATTTGGTTGGGTTTATTTCTTCCGTTACTTACTAATAGTGTCCTCTGGTGCAGCCTCATCGTTAGAAGATGCACAAATCCTGATGGTAGACTCTTTAAGAAGTCAAACATCGTGCCTGTATCACAGGTTAAACCATAGCAAGCCCAGATTAGCAGCAGCAGTTACCAACTTAGGCTTATGATGTACCTTGGAGGGGAGTGTCTGAGGGGGTTTCTGAACCCCTGACATCCTTGGGCTGTGTTTGTGGAGAGACCAGGCAGCAGCAAGGATAACAATCTGCTAAAGGACACCAAAGATGCTGGGTGTCTGTGGCCTCACCAACTAGATTGCCTGATCCCAGAGTCTTGGCCCCAGACATAATCTCCCCTTAGGAAGCTCTAATAATGGTGACCACACGACAGAATGTCATGTCTTCTGCGCCTCCTGTGGTACTCACACCCAGTACAGCTACCCAAACAAAGCTCCCAAAGGAAGCACCTATCCAGGTTTCTGGATGCAGAGTGTGCCTGAAGTTCCCACTTGTGTCTGAGTGCAGCAGAAAGAATGACTGAGAGATGTGCCCAGATAGAAGAAAAAGTGGAACAGGTTGAGGAGTATCCAGAATTCTGAGATGATGATTGACTGGTGGAACCACACTTTGCTGTCTCTTGGCATCTACCTTGCCTTCCCAGATGCACATACACAACAGATAGGAGGTTCTGGAGCTGGAAGTATTGTTTTGGAAATCTGGAGGGTTCCCATTCAAATGAAAGCCAGCAAATATTTTTTTCCAGTTTTCAAGGACAAGAAGGAAGACCCTGGTAATTATAAGACTTTCAGATTCACTTCCGTGTTTGGTAACATTATGTATAGAATTATTCTGGGAATTATTGAAAAACATTGGAAGATAATGAAGCCATTGACCAAAGACAACACAGCTTCATGAAGTGAAAATCATGCCTTATTAACTTACTCTACTTTTATGAGTTTATCCATCTAGTGAATGAAGCGAAGGCAGTGGATGTGTTTGGTTTTTTCTCTCTGGTGTCCAGTGAGAAGATGTGAGAGAATGGCTTATGGCTCTGTCTGGGACCACCAGTGAGAGGGTGGTCAAGTGCTAAAACAAGCTTCCCAGGAAAGTGGTCATAGCCTCAAGCCTGTTAGTGTTCAAGATGAATTTGGACAATGCTCTTAGCTCATAGAATCGTAGAATGGTTTGTGTTGGTAGAGATCTTAAAGATCATCTAGGTCCAGCACCCAACCCATACCCATCCCTCCCATAAGCTGCCATTAAGTCTCACTGGATCCTTCTTTTCTCCAGGATAAACTGTCCCAACTCTCTCATCCTGTCTTCATAGGAGAGGATCTCCAGCCATTTGATCATCTTTGCGGTCCTTCTCAGGACGAATGGTTTAACTTTTATGTTGTCCTGTGTGGCGTCAATGATCCTCATAGGTCTCTTCCAACTCAGAATATTCTGCGATTCAATGGCTTCATTTACTATTTATTGAAGTGACTATTTCAAGTGGAACACCTACTTGATCAAACGAAACTATAGGAGCCAAGCAGATTAGTGCAATATTTTTTTCCTGCAATCACAAATAAAACTATGAAGTTGTCTTGCATAATGCTTGTCATGGTTAAATTTAGAAAAACTGTGAGTCAAAAAGACATCTGTTTCCATCCACTGCAAAATATACTTTTCCATTAAATCTGTTCCATTTTACTTATAAGCAGGGATATCCCCACAACTTGTTTTTGACTCCTGAAAAATAAAACAGAAATTATACATGAAAGAATTATTGAACATGTTAAACCTTTCAAAATAAAGTATTTTATAATACTGTTGCTTAAACTTCATAATCACTTTATCATATCTCATGACTGTGTCTGATAATATAGCATATAGCAAAGATTTAAATGTCATGAAGGTAACAACAACTCAAATGCTGAAGAAATTTTATCTTTTACAATGCCCCAAAGATAGTGAAAACAAAATGGACACTGAATGATATGAACAAAAGTATTAAGGAAACAAAAATCAACAAGAATAGTCATCATGGCTTCATGAAGGGGAAAACATGACCGCCTTCTACAATGAAATGATTGGCATGGTTGATGAGGAGAAAGCAGTTGTCACTGTCCACCTGAACTTCAGTAAATTCTTTGACACTGTCTCACGTAAGATTCTCAGAGACAAATTGTTGTACGGGCCAGATCAGCAGGTAGGTTGTAAACTGACTGGAAGCTGGGACAAGAGGGTGGTGGTCAGTAGAACAACGTCTAGTTGAAAGGTCAGTAGTCAAGTGTGCGTCCCAGGGGCGATTACTGGCTCCAGTGCTGTTTAACAGATTCATTATTGATCTGTATAGTGGGGAAGAGCATACCCTCAGCAAGTTTGCAGCTGATGCATAACTGATGATGGGCAACCTGCTCTAGGCAAACCTGCTGGAGCATGGAGTCAGACAAGAGGACTTCTAGAGGTTCCTTCCAATCTCAACTACTCTGTGACTCTGTGACTTCCTTTATCTTTAAGTTATTTCTTGCCAAATCTATGGTGCCATTGTCACATACGAAACACAAAAAAATCTGCATATGGCATAAAGAACTGCTCTGGTTTTAAAAATTTTTTTCCTTGTTATCCATTATCTCCATTCTAGAAGTATCATTGTTTTTTCATTCATTTCCTTCCCCCTTTTCTTAGTTTTCAGTCCTCATATTCAATATTCTCATTAATTTCCTCTTCTTTTCCTCTCAAAACTATTTTCTGATTCTCATATTTAATTCTCCTCCACATCTACACTGTTGCAAAGATTTGTCTGAGTCTTAACCAACAGTCCTCTCTTTTGGGCTTTCTTGTTTCTGCTGTCTTAAACTTTTTATCATATGTATGATAAATATTCGTGATTTTACATCATAACGTAATAAAAACTGTAACTTAATTGATTTCATACAATAAATTAACAAAATAAATTAATATAAGAGACTTCAACAGATAATGGAGTAGGCACTGGAGGCTTTTGGTAAGATTAAGTGAAATCAGTAAGACAGAGACACGGGCTTCCTGAAGCCATGATTTTTGCTTTCATGGGGATATAAATTAAACAGAGAAGTAGCGTATTAGAATATTAATTAGTACAGAGGTTCATCCACTCTTTCAGGATGTGAGTCTGAATCATCCCAGATTTCAGGATGCCTGCTATCCAGGTACTCTAACCATAGCTAACTATTCAGATATGGACCGTCATATGTTTTTCTTTAACTGTCACCATCCTTAGGTAGCTGAATTTAGCTTTTAAATTCACAATGAACAAATGTCTCCACTAGACTTTTTGGAAATGGAGATAAGAATACTTTATTCCACATGTGACATTGAGAATAAAAACACTAAAGATAATGAGCTACTCCAATGCTATGTAAAACATATTGACTAGGCAGCCTAAAAGTGTCTAAACCTCTATAACATTGTGAAGGTTTTGGTTACAGTATTTTATGCTGACTAGAAAGGCTGGCAGTGAAGTTTAAGACAAAGTTCTAACATAGTAGCTGAAGCCTATGATCAACAAAGTCAAATTTCAAAGCCTATGAGGACTGAATCTGTTGATGCTTTCAAGAGTTCAGTGTGTTCTAAATACGTAGGTGGTCTATCCTATTATAAAATTTTGCCCTTACTATTATAAATGGTGAACTTCTCTGGAAAAAAAAAAAAAGGTAGTGAGATCATTAACCCTTAGCAGACATATAAAATAATAGAATGCAAATAAAATAGGTGGCAAATGATGTGCCATATCTTTCCACATACTTTGGACATATGCTCCAAGGAAGATTTATGATGAAAAGACTATAAAAAGTGTATTATTTGTAGTCAAAGAATAAAGAAAAAGAACTTACTTTTCTATATTTACTTGCTTGTTTTATTTATATAAAGAGATTTGGTGTTTCCAGAAAACTTCCTAGACTGATGCAGCCCTCAGACTACTACCCATGACTGATCTTCCATGCAGGGAGTGAGTGAGTGATGAAGTTGAAACACCTAGTCCAAGGGCAATCAAAAAGAAATTTAGGGCCTTGGGGTGATTGATAAGGGATTCCAGGGCACAAGCTTTATTCTCTTCTGTACTTCCAGTTGAAGGCAGCAATATTAAAAGAAACAGATGGACTGAGTCTGTTAATACATGGTTCCATGGCTGGTGTCACTACCAAAGTTTTTGGTTTTTTGACAATGGAATGATCTGTGCAGCACCAGGCATCCTGTCATCAGACAAGACTCACCCTTCTCAGTGAGGGGGAAAAGTCTTTGCTCAGGAACCAGCAGGAATCACTGGCAGAGGTTTAAATTACATGTGACAGGAGATGTATCAGCTATTTAAATTAGATGTATCAGGTTTGTCCCTGGCAAGGTGTGGGATGATATGCAAAGGTTAGAGGGATGAGATGCTATTGAGGGCCTTCTGCCAGCGGCTCTGAAAAGTGCTGGCCACAACAGAGCACCCTTGCAGTCTTGCAGAGATGATCCAGGGCTCCTCTGGTAACAGAAGCCAACAGGAAAACACCGGGAATGTATCTCGAAGGAACTAAGGGGTGTTCTTCTAGGAAGGCAGTGTGTCCAGCAGCCCAGCTGAGGTGCTTTTACACCAATGCATGCAGCATGAGCAATAAACGGGAACAGTTGGAAGCCACATTGCTGCTAGAAATTTATGACCTTGTTGCACCTTGGTGGGATGAATCCCATGACTGAAATGCAGCTATCAATGGCCGTTCATTGTAGCTGCGGTCGCCTCTGTGCTCTGGCCGCCCGGTGGCCAGGCAGGCAACGGCTACCAAGGCTCCAGCCGACGGGCCACTCAGGGTGGCAGTGTGAGAGCCAGTGGACAGCCACCTGCTGCAGGCTCACAATAGAGCAGGCTGCACGAAGTGGTTGCTCGGCAACCAAGGCGAGGACAAAGAAGAAGGAGGGACTCTCCGTTGCCTTCAATCCCAGTTTATTGTGGGAGGATAGGGAGCAGGGAGTTGCTGGAAGGGTAGGCAGGGACGAAGAGTCAGGGAATGACAGTTGCACGCCCCTTTTAAACGGGGGCAGTGCAGGGAGGAGTCAAAGGGGAAAACCAATAGGGAAATGACAAGGGGTTGACATATACCAATCAGGATAAGGTAGGGGAGGAACATATTTAAATCAACCAATTAACAACCGAGTATAACAGAACTTTCCAGAACTTAATGCATATTAAACAAGGGGTTATAAATATGCATAAACCCTTAAACCAATGGTGACAATGGGAACAAAGAACTTGCCAGAACCAGGGGTGGAGTTGCGGTGAATGACAGTCAGTGGGTGGCGCCTCAGTTGTCAACCCCGCCTGCGGGGCTGGACTCCTGGGCAGGAAAATCCACCCACTGAAGATCATCCAGCCCCCAAGAGGGCTGGGCCACCGCAACAGTTCATAAGGAGCAGATGAGGGAGAGGTGGAGGGGTTGCTACCAAGATGATTAGAAGGATGTAGCATCTCACTTATGAGGGAAGGCTGAGAGAATTGGGGTTGTTCAGCCTGGAAATGAGAAGATTTCAAGGTGCCCTATTTGCAGCTTTCCCGTACCTGAAAGGAGTCTAAAAAAAGGTGAAGAAAGACGTTTTACAGGGGCATGTAGTGCCAGGAAATGAGGGAAAGCCTTCTGACTGAAAGAGAATAGTTTTGAATTAGGTATTAGGAAGAAATTTTTCATTGTGAAGGTAGTGACAGGGGACAGGTTGCTCAGAGAAGTTGTGGGTGCCCCATCCCTGGAAGTGTTTAAAGCCAGGTTAGGTGGGGTTTTGAGCAACCTGGTCTAATGAAAGGTGTCCCTGCTCGTGGAAGTGGAGGGTTGGAAGTAGATGATCTTTAAGGCTCCTTCCAACTGAAACCATTCTATGATTCTATGATTTCTAATGAATCTACTTAGTCAAAACAAGACACTAGCCATTTTTAACTTACGTGCACAGTCGCTGTAAAATGTGGAAGGAGGAAAATAGTAATCAAAAAAGGCAAGATAGGAAATGAAGAAAAAACAGGAAGCACAGCTAATTCAGTTTAAAGAAGACCACTAGTTATTGTAGTTCAAATTCATCCTTCCCATTAGAGAAGTGTCAAGGCTCTTTATGTAGTCAATAAAAAGAGTGAAGCATCTCCAGAAAGCAATTTGGATCTTATATGGGTTGTCCTTCTGAAGATTTTTTATTCTTTTCCTCTGACTGTAAAGTGAACCTGGAGTATTATTAATTTATCAGTCTTCTAAATTTAAAGACATAAATCAAAGTGAAAAAAAAAATCTTCATTTAGACGGTGCTTAGAATCTTACAATATACAAAAATAATAAATTAGAAGATTTGAATAAATGCAAATTTAGCTACTTCATCTCTTGGAAAATGAGTTATATCTACTTTTAATAAATATTTCAGTAATGTTTTTGTTATAATTATTAATTCAAACCTGCTCATATTTGTGCTTCTGAAGCATTTTTACTCTGGTAAGGGCAAAACTCAGCTCAGGATTAAGACTTCAGTACCCACTTCCATAAAATATATATCAACTTTATTTAAGGAAAATAATTGCCTCAAACACAAAATAGAAGTCATATATGCGTTTTGGTGGTTATTTATCATTACAGTAGAGCTTCATTTCACCTAACTTGCCTATATGCAGGTTGGAATCAGTGACCAGCTCTCTAGTGGTGCCCTCAATTTTTTATTTCACCAGGAACTTACACAAGCATTTACAATAATAATGGAAAAAATGAGGCATAAACTATTGTAAGAATATGTAGAATTGCTTTAACTTGAGTAAGAAATGCACTTTTTAAGTCTTCTAAATTTACCCACACTCCTTACTTTAGTTATGTCACGGACACATTTTTGAGTGGGCAAACTATAATGTTTTTTAAAAAAACTATGCAATACAAAGTCATTCCAATGCTGTCTGGTCTGTAGTAAACATACAGTCCACAGGACTAGACAAGAGGCTGCTCAAAGAAATTACCCTCCTATTTTGTAGAGTATGAATATCTTGGCCACAGCATCACCTGTTTCACTTTTGTATTGGTTTGGCACAGCCTAACTTTAGGTAGCAGGGGGGCCACAAAGACAGCTCCTGTGAGGAAGCTGCTGGAAGCTTCCCACCATGTCTGGCACAGCCAATGGCTGATGGACATGCTGCTGGCCAAAACTGGGCCAATGAGAGAGGTTGGTCAAGCCTCTGTGATGACATATTTAAGAAGAAAATCAAAACAAAGTCATAAGATTTTGGACTCCAGTCAGAGAAGAGGAGGAGGTGAGAACATGTGAGGGAAAACAGCATGGTGACACCAAGGTCTGTGGAGAAGGAGGGGGAGGAGGTGCTCCAGGCACTGGAGCTGAGGTTCCTCTGCAGGCCGTGGTGAAGACCATGGTGAAGCAGCTGTGCCCCTGCAGCCCATGGGTCCACAGGGGATGCAGAGATCCACCCACAGCCCATGAGGGAGGTGCCTGTGGCAGCGCGGGTGGGTGCCTGGAGGAGGCTATGATCCAGTGGAAGACCCGGTGGAGAGAGAGGGCCCTTGCTTCCAGGCTGGAGCAGCCTGTCCTTGGAGGGCTGCACCCCATGAAAGAGAGACCCATGCTGCAGCAGTTTTGGGAGGACTGTGTGCCCGTGGGGAGAATTCACGTTGCAGCAGGTGTGGTTTGGCTGCTGGTCGGGAGAGTGGACCCACGCCGGGGAAGTTCACGGAGAACTGTCTCCCATGGGAGGGATCCCACGGCCTCATAGGGGAAGGACTCCTCTCCCAGAGCAGAGGAAGAGAATCTCGATGATGGACTGACCACAAACCACTATACCCGGTCTCCCTGAGCTCTTGGTGCGAAGGAGGGAGGGGCTGAGGCGGGGGGGGAAGGTGTTTTAAGGACTTATTTTTCTTCTCATTATCCTCCTCTGATTCTATTAGTAACAAATTCACTTCACAACTTAAGTTGAGCCTGTTTGGCCCTTGAAATGTTTCTCCTGGTCCTTATCTCACTCATGAAGCATTCGTTAATTTTTTTCCTTTTCCCGCCTCCGCCCAGCTGTGGCAGGAGAGGGTGAGTGAGCAGCTCTTGTGGGTGCCTGGCATTGGGCCAGTGTCAAACCGTGATAGCTCTGCAGTACTATTTCTGTTTTGGTGGCTTAACCATGGCTAGAGGTCAGGTGCCAGCAAGCTACAAGCAGAACCTTATCTACAGAGGTTCCAAAGGCCTGGCTTATACATTCTAGGTTACAACTTTATTCTCAAAGAACACTGAAATAAAAGATATCCACGTCTGGTGAAACTCAGGTTTATGTTCATCTAAGGAATGATATTGCTGCTAATACAGTTACACAATATAATAATAATAATAATAATAATAATAATAATAATAATAATAATAATAATAATAATAATAATAATAATAATAATAGTTGTCATTGTTATTGTTGTTTCCTGTCTGAAATGGATGATAATTTCTCGGTAGTAAGGTGTAAATGTGAGATCTGTTCACTGTGAATCATACATGAGAAGTGTAACACATACTTGTTGCAAAAAGTTGGAGAAGAGAAGAGATTCAGGTGATGATAAAATGGCTGATGTATTTTTCACTACTGAAAATGGAAATTTGTGCATATAATGGAAACAGAAAAATTAATTTTAAATTGCAGGACGCATGCAGCGATTCTGTCAGCAGCATAGCTCTGCAGAGCGGGCAGAGAATAAGGACACCACCACCCAGACTAGATGTGTGAATCTGCAGAGCATTAGCATGTAGGGTAACAGTATACGTGAATTAGGTTTAGGTGGCAAGGTTTTGGCAGCAGCTGGACTGTAGCAGGGGTGTCTTCAGTGAAAAGACATGAGAAACTTTCCACAACCATAAGAGATGGTTCCAGATGGCTCCAAGATGGATTGTCTGCTGGCCAAAGCCAAGCCCTTCAGTGATGTTGGTAGAAACTCTGTGGTAATATATGTAAGGAGGGTTACAGAGGTTGCACATCAGCAATTAAAAATCAACATGTCAGCACACTGCCCAGTGTTTTCTCTCCTCCTTACTAAGCTTCTGACATGAGGGGATGCCACAAGTGAAGTATATAACAAGACCCCAATGTAGAAATTCCCCTGAAATGCATAATTTACAAGAAAAGGGATTTTCTTCTAAGAAAAGCAGCATAGGTACAGCCTCAAAAGTTATATCCTCCTTTTAAAAATCACAGCCACCAATGGCTAAATGAATTTTTAGGAGAAAGCACAAAGCCGGACAGAAATACAACAACAGTATGACTAAGTTAGTCTAATTTTCAATGGAAAGGCGAATAAAAGCAATATTCTGGGAAGACATTAAAGACAGAATATGTCTATTTCTATGCAAGTTCCATTAGTTACATGAATAGCGGTATTTCTTCCTTATTAAGTACATTACAATTTAGCAAGTCGTGGCTGTGACGTTAAACATTCTAAGATTTTTGTCCAGTTGAATTTGGGAGAATTTTTTTTCTAAATTTTTTTAATCAATCAATTTTTTAAATCAATTTAGGCTGAAAAAAGATCTTTAAGATCATGAATTCAACTGTAAACCTGATACTGCCAAGTCTATCACTAAACCATGTCCCTAGAGTGCCACATCTACACATCCTTTAAATACCTCGAGAGATGGTGACTCCACTGCTTCCCTGCACAGCCTGTTCCAATGCTTGAAGGCTCTTCTGGTGAAGAAATTTTTTCCTAAGATCTAATCTAAACCTCCCCTGTTGCAGCTTGAGGCTGTTTAATCTTGCCCCGTCACATATTACCAGAGAGAAGAGAAAGATCCCCACCTTGCTAGAGTTTCCTTTCATGTAGTTGCATAGTGATAAGATGTACCTCGAGTTTCCCTTTCTTCAGACTAAACAGCCCCAGGTCTCTCAGCTCCTCCTCATAAGATTTGGTCTGTCACTGTTTTCAGTGAAGACAAGACCATACATCTTAGACAATTCACCATTGTGATTCACCATCAAATTCTTGACAAATCATTCACAATTGATGCCTTTACTACATCATTAAGTTTTTTTTCTGGATGAGGGTCAAAGTTGTCAGAATGACTTGTTCTGGGTAATTTGTCATCTTGTGGTGTAAAGGATGATAAATTAGAGCATGTGCAGACATTAATTTTTCTTGGACATCCTTTACATTCCCAACTCTGATCTCCATTTACATGTTAAACAAATGCTTTAAAGTCTTTCTTAGGTTTAAATTTGGCAATGCAAATTGTACAACTCTTAAATGCTTATTAGTAAGGCAATGCCTCGTACTTCCATCTTTCTAGTTTTTGTCCCAGTACAGTGGTTGGGAGCATAAAGGGCTGGCATGCAATTATTTGTTACTAATAGCTACCTACCCACCTGGGAACTTGTAAATAGCCATTTTATAATTACAAATATGTTTTATGCCTTAAGCGCACACCTGCCAATGACTTAGCCAAATTGCAGTACATGGGTCACATTCATTCTTCATGTTCATTATGAATTAAAAGTAAAATTAGTGTACATTTAAGCCTAGACAGCAGATGGCATTCAATGGTACAAGCATACTGCACCATATGTCCGCAAAATGCTTTCAGAAAGTACTTGACAGTTCCAAATATTAAAAAATGAAATTAGATAGTAAAAATAATATATAGTTTGGATATTGTTTAACTAAGAATATTTTAATTAAGCCATTGAAATTTAGTCCCACTCTTATTGGCTGTGATGAGAATTGAATAGTCAAAAAATGTTTGCAAGGATAGAACACTTTTTTGTATATTCAAAAAGTCATATTTTCGTTTCCTTAGTTTTTATTTAAAATCTAAACATTCGTGTTGAAAGAAAATAAACTTCCATTAGTACTAGCAAAAATGTCATAATATTTTTTTAGCTATCATATTTGCATGCTAATTTTGCTTAGATTTAGAGGTAGGTCTACTTACGTAGAGTGCTTTCTTGTCCACAACCTATGGAGTTCACTATCGTATCTAGGAACATCATGGCAAGTGTAAGTTTTGCAATTTTTTTTTTAAGTGACAATTTAAATTCTTTGAAAACAGATGGGTCTGAAACATTTTTATGCACGTATGTTAAATCCAATCCATCATAAAGTCTAAATTATGCTCTTTTTCTGTAAAAGGAATGTGTAACTATCCTGACAGAAAAAATGTGCAAATCACATAATACCGAATGTAAGTCCATAGATAAAGTTCAGAGCTGTGCTTCACAGAGCCAGTGACGAAGCTTGGTGTTCAGAGGATCAAATGAAAACAGCTCAGCTCAAGTTGTTAATGATGCATTTGGAAGACAGACAGTGAATATAAAAGGAGAGTCTTTATTCTGGGTTGTGGAAGTAGTATGGTAGACATCCCTCTGAGAAAACAAACTATTGCTCTTTCGTCATAGACCTTTTAAAACATCTATTATTTTCCACTTCATTAATAACGCATAAATGGAATGACACAGGGTCATACAGACACTACATGGCAAAAATAAAAGAAGAAAAAGAAAATTTTCATACTTAAAGTCTGGGGCATTGTTGTGGCCATTGTTAGTGGATTAACACGTCATAAAATCAAAGAGTATCTTGCAAAGCTACGTATCAAAATAATGATAAATCTTTAATATGCATAAACCAATGTCTTTTATGTTAAAAAGAATATGAAACTGCATGTACTCTAATACTTCAAGCTAGAAAATTTATTTAGATGTTATATTTTGCTAAAGACTACTCTCAGATCAATAGTAGCTCTTTGTGTTAGGTGCTTTGTACATAAATGAAAGATTAAAAATCCTCTGGTTTACAGAAACATCAAAATTCGTGTGAATAAGTGGGGATAGATTGTCAGAGATATAAAGATACAAACATCTTTTTTATACATGTTAATGATAATTTATTTAGAAAATTATGACTTGAAAAGGTCCATGCATTATAAAACCAAATATAGATTAGTGAAATCATCTTTGAATCACTGCTGAAGAAGTGAGCAAAACCAGTGGTGAGAAAATGAAAGGGATAAGGTAAATTCCATATAATTTTGACTTAGAAAAAAGTAAATTTGTAAGAAAGTTCTATGATTTAATTGGGCTTTATTTTAAAGGTCTCCTTAAGGTGAATGCAGATTTCTAGATACTGTGTATTCTATATTTCTCAGTGGTAGAGAGGACATCATTAGTGTTATTAATGAACATTTATTAATAGATTTATGTTGCTTTTCAAGAAATTCAAGCATATAAAGGAATGCATTCCACCTGGCACAGTTTTTTGAGCCACTGCAGAGAAAACTGATTTGCATTTTCAGTTTTTACAAGATGTGACAGGTTGTGAATGCTTAAACTGACAGCAGACTGTGAGTAATAGCTAACTTTCCTCCTACATTCCTATTGTGTGTCTGGGAAATCAGAGACTGTCAAAGTCAAAGAGTAAACAAAAGATGGCATTTACACAAACTGTCCTGTAAGTTTTTCACCAACTTTTTCTTATCAGGAATGATAAACACCAGGGACAGACAAAACTGGTCAACGTGGCCTTCTATCTTGTCATTTCCACACCTCCACTGGAGAGAAAAAAATTTCAAAGTTGCACAAAGTCTTTTGGTTGTCTCCTGTCAATGACATCCTCCATAAAAGGGAAAATGTCTTTTTCTGAAATATTTCACAAATGAAATATAGTGAGTAGTTCATGTGCTTCATGCAAGCTATTGATAGCATTCTTGCAGATGTCTCCCTCTATATTTTTATATTTTGAGAAAGAAATACCTCATTATTGCTGAATTGTCATTTTTACACTAGAGATATTCATAATGGAAATAGGAGCTGTGATACACAAAGTAGTGACAGTGGCAGCATCTTCCAATTAGATATCAATAAAAATGAATACACATAGATTTCTCTCTTTCACTTCTTAAGTTGGTAATCCAACAAGTGCTATTTTATTCTTTGTAAACATGCAATTCTTGATCTCATTTCAAAGCTGACACTCTATTCCCTGATGTGTCCTTGCTCTCAGACACCCTCAAATTCTTTTAACATGATTCCAAGAAGCCTTGAACTTCAAAAAATACTATAGGCTGCAGGGTCACAATCCAAATATGTGTTCTATGACCTACTCTTATTACTTGCATAATAATTTCATTATCTAATGAAATCTAATGGATTTATTTGTTCTGGAAGTCCAGTATCTGGACCTGAATTAGAGCACACTTTAATAAAAATCAAAGTATATCAAATCTCAAAGGAATTTGTAGTGAATCAAGATTATTTATTGACATAATATTCCAGTGTTACTTGTGATTACTCATGCCAGAAAGTGGGTGAATAACCTTAGTTTGACTTAGTCTGATTTCAAGTTCCAGGCATTATGCATTACGACATTACCTTCCAAAAAAAAAGAGTCCTTCAGTTCTATTTCAATTATTCTCTAAAATAACTTGAATTTTAATCTCTTTTAACAAATAAAGACTTATTTCTTGACTACAGACATTTACAGTTTGACATCATTGCGTGGAAAATCCTTGGTTATCTGAGGCATCCTCTCAGGATTGGTGCATAAAACGTGGCAATCCTGATCACTCTGGCTCAGCAGTCAGCAAAATTTCCCTATAGCAACTCAAATAGCACTAACTTCCCATTTCAGGCGATTAAATTATATTCTGTGAGGTCAAGACATCTGTTCAAATCACTCTCAAGTAGTACAAACTCCTATATCTGTTGTGCTGAATAGCTCCCTGGACACTTTGCCAACTTTCTTGCCAAGGCAGAGGATTTGATTCCCTAGATATAGGCATCCAACGCCATCTTGGACCCCCTGAAGTGTACCCTGAACGAGGTGTATCTCTTGGATATACAATGTCATATGTTCCAGCCCTATACAGATATCTTGGTAAAACCCAGAGCATCTCAGATAACACCGCATACATATGTTTAGGAAACACATTTCCCCAGATTTTCATAGTCTTGCCACTTAGTCACTGGAGTTTCCTAGGGACACGTGTGATATACCCCAGTGTATGTGTTGGAAAGTAATCCCATTTCTAATAATGTAAGGTGTCCATAATCAATGCTTCTCTTTAAAGCTCCTTTATTTAAATAACTTGGCTTACAACTGTTTAAAGTTTCATTAAATTTTTCAAGTAGTTTTGTGGCCTGCATCAATTTCTTTAATTTCATAATTCCATTCAATATGTCAAAGATATTGTAACATAAGGAATATAGTTAGTTAGCTAAGAGTACCCCTCAAAATATGAAAAAAAGGGTCATTAGCCTTCTGTGATGGAGTAACTATATGAGTGGACAAGGGAAGGGCTACAGATGTCATTTATCTGGATTTCTGTAAAGCTTTTGACACAGTCCTCCACAATATCCTTCTCTTTAGATTGAAGAGAGATGGATTTGATGAGTGGACTGTTAGGTGGATAAGAAATCGATTGGACAGACACATCCAGAGGGTAGGGTCCGTGTCTCAGAGTCCCAATAGACATCAGTGACCATAGTCTTCCTTTCTTGACTTCTAGAAATCTCAAAAAATTGGAAATTTTAACAACAATAAATGTAAAGCTATCATTGTAGTTCCTGAGTATTGGGTTTCTGAAAGCTGCCTTGATCCATGCCAATATTTAAATTAGCACAATGGTGCTATTAATCAAACTGGATTGCAACAATATCTAGGAAGCATTATACTGGTTGATTAAATCAAAGTGCCCTTCCAGTCAAGAACATCAGAGTCAGGAAAGAAAAAGGTGACAGTAATCTTTCTACCAGCTATTGCTGGGCAAATCCCCATCAATCTCTCTAGGATAGAGTTACAAACTGTGCAACATTGTGCCCAAGCAATTAGGAATAGTCCCGGTGGCTGGTTTGTAAATTATTAGTCTATATCTAAAAATGTATCTAAAAGTAAATTTTATCAATACATTTTAAGAATATAAATATCTATGACAACTCTCTCCAGTACAGCCATCTTCCACTGCTCCTGCAGCAGTACAGGATTCTTTGATCGTCTTCTTTCAGCATCCCTACCGTTTGATCTTCTCTTCTAAGCTATTTTGTCTCAGTTTCCAAAGTTTCAAACAATTTTGATCTTCTGACTCTGAGCTCCTAAGATTATCTTTGCTTCAACATCCAGCTATTCTCGATACTCAGGATCATTTCTAATAATATTTTGGTTTTGTGTGCTAGCATTTTCACTGCTTTGGATAATTTAACCCTATTTTTTTACTGTGTTAAAAAAACCTGTGTTTTCTGAAGCAGTACAGTACCTATTAATTTCTATTGAGTGTTTTGCTTCAGCTATACAATTTCCCTCACTCTGCCACCAGAATTATGATTTAACATAGCTTATCTGTTTAAGATGAGATGGCTGTACAGAAAGTGCAGGTAAACAGTGCTTCCTCTAGGAGATCATTTAAATCTTTTTTCCCCCAATAAGACCTTGGGGAATAATGAGAAACATATATGTGTTAGAAAGGTAGTTAAGAGGAACATGTAATAAAAATTGGGGAACAGAACTTGCTATAGAGAATTTGTATGAATTAACATTAGGAAATACCTTAACTAGCACAATATTAAACTCAATTTTGCCCTTAGGTAGAATGAGGACAAAGCTATTATGAAAATGCTGATCCATTTTTAAACATCACTGACCTTTCCAAGAATCATGTTTTTCACTGGCTTTATTTCCACATTTTCTTACACAGTGCTATTCTATAATTTATGCAAGGATAGAAAGGATCAGATTAATGCAGGCATAAGTTACTCATTATTCATCACTTAGACATTTTTTGTTCCTGGGTAATCTCCAACCTTCTTTCTAACTGAAAAACATCCTCAATTTAAATTCCTTAGCATATAAGACTCTATAGATTAGAGTGTAAATATATACATAAAATATATGTAGATTAAATTGTTTTCAAGCAGTAGAAGACCTAGTAGACATAACAAATTCCCACAAGAAATTATTGCTGACTACACTGGTGGCAGTACAGTGTTTAAGTAAGATATTTACAACTCTGCTTTACATTTTTGAATTACAACAGCTTACAACACAGCACCATAAGTACATTTGGTTTCAATTAGCCTAGGAGATGAAAGGTGATTGCAGGTATCTAAAGTTCATTAAATAGGTGATCTCATATTTTTAATTAATTCAGTCATGACATACTGCAATGTATTATAGGTAATGTGAACCAAATTGGATTTATTATTAGCCTTTTCTGTACTTTAAGGGTTTTGGTAATTTTAAATACTGTTAAAATTAATATTTAAAGTTTAACTGCACTGAAAAAATAAAAAAGTCCTGTCCTGTCTCATTCTTAAATTTGTCCTTTGATTACATTTGATGAGACAATCTATATGGTGACATCAGGAGTTGGATAGATCTATTCCAGTATCTGAAGTGAGGAATTTTCTCTTCTGTTATTATTTGAAACAATATGTGGAAGAACAAAAATCACAATTTAGCCTCATGCAGATGATCTCAGATACCAAGCTGTCACAAATGGCTCTGCCACATATATTTGGGCAACTCACACTTACGTGCTTAATATTAGGTAGGTTGAGTTTAGTTTTGGCCTCCAAAACTGAAACTCAACCCATTTAATTTTCTGAATTTTGTGTCATTTCATAAGTAATGTCTTGCAAGTCTACATAAGAATATTCATATTAATTGCAGTCACAATAATTTGCGCCTCATTTAGAGGAAGTAAATTTTTGTAACACTGAGCAAAATACAGGATTATTCTTTTCAAACCACCAATGCCTTTAAAGTTATACATGCAAAACATACTATTATGTAGGTTTATTATTTTTAAGACCGTCTACATGATTATAACTCAGAACTTTCACTATGGAGTTGATAATTTAAAAGGTGAATACTTCAGATCTGAGTATCACATCCTAAGACCTGTGTTCAGGTTAGTAATAAGAAGATTGAATATTTTTATAGTGAGATATAATGGTATTGAGAGAATTTGTCAAACTGCTGTTTTCAGGGCTGTCTACTACTGTAGCACATACTACTACGCAGATACAGAAAAAAACAACATTAAGTACTATCTTATATCCTAACAATATATTCATAGTATACATGTTATAGGATATAATCTCTGTGTAGAAAGTATATAACTACATATATGGTATATAACATATAGATATACAATCTAGAAATATATGTGCAAACAGGTATAAAAATGTTTGTCCTTTTTGTCCTGTTATAAATGTGGCACACCACTGTTTCATTTAGTTTCTTGAGACTGATTCAGTTTGCCTCATCACTCTGTAGCTGACTACTGGGAAACAAAAAAATGTAAATTATCTGACCACACAAAGAGACAGTCTGGAGACAAGAGTGCAAATGGGTAAAGGCAATTTTTCAACTTAGGGTGAGTAATGGAATTGTTTGCATTGGAAGGGACCTTTAAAAATAATTTGGTTCAAACCCGCAGCTATGGGCCAGGACACCTTGCACTGAGTCAGGTTGCTTAAAGCCTATTCAACTTGATTTCGAAAAGTTCCAGTGATGGGATATCCACAGCTTCTCTGGGCAATCTGTTCCAGTGTCTCACTACTCTTGTCATAACAAGTTTCTATTTAAAGCTCTTTCAGTTCAACGCTATTAGGTCTTGTTCTGTTGCTACATGCCCAGGTAAAAAAGGTCTTCTACCATCTTTCTTATATACACTTTTAAGTATGGAAAGGCAACATTAAGATGTCCCCAAAGCCTTCTCTTCTCCAAGTTTAATAGCTCCAGTTGTCTCAACCCTTTGTCATAGAAGATGTTCTGGTCTGGAAGTCCTGTTCTGGGCTTGCTCTTACAAGTTCATGTCTTTCTTGTGCTGGGACCCTCAAAACTGGGTGATACAGATGAGGTCTCACAAGAGCAAAGTAGAGGAGGGAGAGTCAGCTCATTCAACCTTCTGGCTACATTGCTTTTCATGAATACCTGGATATGATTTCATTTCTGGGGGGCAAGCACACGTTGCCACAACTCATGTTCAATTCTTCATCCATCAGCACACCCTAATCCTTCTCTGCAGGGCTGCTCTCAATCCATTCATCCCACAGCCTGTATTAATACTGGCAATTTCCCATCTCAGGTGCAGGACCTAATTTTATGGTTCCGGTAGAGATACTTGGGGGGCACCACTCAATATTGATCTTCCTTTGGGCCTAGAGACATTGATCATAATAGCTATTTGGATGCAGACTTTCAGCCCACTTCCTTATCCATCTAAACACACATCTCTCCCATTCAGGGATAAGAATCTTCTTTGCAAAGTATTGTAAAAAATTGAGCATTCCTGAGTGAGGAGTGGTAGTAAGAGTCCAAAGAAGGAACTTTGCGGTGGGGGGCCCTCTGTACCTCTGTGGAAAGCAGCTCTTTGCTGAGGAGGCACGGTTTTAACCCCTCAGAGAAATTAGACAAAGTGAAAAGATAATGGAGAGTAGATGAAAAATAAAATACGAGCAACATATTTTTGAAGTCATGAAACCTGATAGCTTTGTGATACTTTTTTCCATACTGGTGCTGTGAAATTATAGAGTAGAATTATCTGCAACTCTTCAAAGCCCATAGAGAAGCCTGGGCTGAGTACAGAGGGAAAACATCAAAAATTCATTGGGGACTACTTGCATAAATCTCTAGACATATTTCTGCCTGAAATCAACAGGAATTTTATTAGCACTACATCAATTTCCCAGCAAGTGAATAGATGACCATGTGGCTTTTGAAACATCTGTGTGCAAATGTGAGAATGAGTGTTTGCAGGAGACTTAGCAAGCTAATCAATTTTGCAATAGGAGGTCATTGTAGAATTGGAGTCATTTTGACCTTAGATCCCCTATCTTTTGGTAAAAACATTCCACAGAAACTTTGTCTGTATTTCACCACTTAAGAGAAAAAAAAAAAAAAGGTTGTTTCATTTCCTCTGCTATTTGTTAAAATTGCTGGGAAAAAAGTAAAATTCAGCTCAATCATTTGACTGCAGCAACTCATTATTCGAACTTTGTCACTTCTTCCTAGCCAAAACGTAGAGCTAAAAAAATGCAAAAGATAACAGAAAAACCCCCTAAGAACCCAGCAAAACAAAATACAGCTATCTCTATCTACCTAAACATGCCGTAATGGAGCTAATCTGAGGTTCATTTCTGATCTGGCATTTTTCTGAAGTGAAATGAGCTATTATAAGTTTGTTTCTTATGCAGTTTTGTAAAAAGCAATGGACTTTGTTCCTGCTTTGAAGAAAAATCTGGAGGCACATGAAGAAACCAACTGATTCTCGCTTACCACTTTGGTTAATTTTAGTTGAACAAAACAGTCACAGCAAAATAGAAAAAAAAAACCCAACAAAACCACAAGAGTGCTGAACAATTTTTAACTGATGATCCCATTTGCTTTTTCTTAAGTTGAATTTCCAGAAAGCAGTGGAAATAATGTGTTAACACAGCATTTTGCTAATATCTGAAAGTGTCACTTAGATAGCTCTATCCTTGATAAAAATTTAGAACATTTTCAAAATGTTATGTGGGTGTCTGATAAGACTAATGGTGAAGTAGTACTAAATATGAGTAAGACTGTAGTAATAGGGAATTATAATGGAAAATAAGTGCAGAGAAAGTAGTCCTCCAACATAATATGCTCAAAAGATTGTATGCTGGTTTCATGTAAGCATTCATAATATATTTGTGTATAGATATGTGCACATGCATACAGATAAAAGTATATGCCTGCCTATGTATGTGTTTATATATTACAAAACAGGGATGAAGTAAGGTGATCTTCATGATATAAATAATTATGGTAATGACAAAGGAATAAATTATTTGCCCATTAAAAACATAGCTGAAGAGGAAAAGCATTCAATAGTTAGCAGAAAAAAGCAAAAATATCATAACTACAGTAGCTGCAGTGTAGTAACATTAATAACAGAATAGCACTGCTCACATAACACTTTTCATGTGCAGTGCAGACCACACAGAAGCTTACAGAAAGGCTGCAATACCAGTATACCCACCTTACAGAAAATGAGGCATAGAGAGGTATAGAGATGTAAAATTCCTTGTGAACAAGAGACAGAACCAGGAATACCTCATAGGCCTCTTGATTTCTAATTCCATGCACAACTTTTCTGTGTCTTGAATAGCTATTCATTCAGTTCACGCCATAAATTTAAAAATAAATCACAACTATTCACAATAAAAATCATGAAAATTTTGCAAAATGTTTTAAATAGTCATGATTTTTCACAATCAGAAAGTTATTGGCTTAATATCAGTTTCAGCCTGCTACTAAGACAATAAGCTCACATGATGCAATAAATATGTGAAACTGAATATTGAACTTCAATCAGAAATTTTACAGAACATTTTGCCCTGTATTGTTTGATATAGCCGTGTAGAAGCACGACTTCTTTTGCCATAGATTTGCAAATCTCACTCTATACATGTGAGTGTACGTTACTCAAGTGAGTGCAGTTACTGTAATTATGAAACAATGGCTAAGCTCAAGTGATCTTTGTTTCTAGGAATATAGTATGCTAGACCTTCTATTCATAAAGCTCTGTGGTGGTTCAGGAAAAATTTATACCACTTTTTGATTAAGCCATGATGTTCTAGGCTAGAAAATATAAGCCAGTTTAGGTATAATGCTAAAAGAGTTTTTTATACCCCAAAACAAATAATATCTTTCAAATTCCTTGCTATTAGAATCTGTAGTATCATTTCCTTCAATAGATATTTTTATTCAGATCAGAAAATGTATGTTTTTCCTAGTAGGTTTTCATTAGTTGGTGATTTCTAGTAAGTGTGGCAAATGTATGCTGCTTACACCGCTTTTGTGTTCCAAGGTGCAGCGTGGTATTTTATCAGACCAGAAAATCATACTTTAATTATTAAACTGTTCTTATTTCAACCCATGTGCTTTACGGTTTTTTTGTCTCTCCTTCCTATCCCACCACGGGGGCAGGGGGGAAGGAGGGGAGTGAGGAGTGAGCACATGTGCCAGTGTACGGTACTTTGTTGCTGTCTGGGATTAAACCACAATTTATGCCTACCTGAAATGCATTTTAATGGGCTTTATAGACTGAAAATTCTCAGCACTAAACTATGGAGTTAATATCAGATAAATTGATCCTTCTTGAATTTCTATAATGTTTTTGAACACTTTTAGTTTTTAATATCCAGTGATGCTTGGCATAAGCTCAGCTCTTCTTCAGTAGTATTTTCTAACTAGTTTCTACATTCCGTGTTCACTCCATGGGCTTTTAGCTCTTCTGAAGTGTAGTTTATCACTTGGGATTTAAGTTTGTCACACTTTTGCCATTCTGATTTCCTAATTTGTGAAACATATTCCAGTTTCTAAGTGAATTTTATTTAGTTAGATATTTCTAGGTAGATTGAAAAGTATTTCATGGTAAGCACTTTATGCTTTGTCTTCTCTTCAGAGATTACAATACTTAGCTGCTTGTTGAGAACAAAATATTGCACAGCAAGAAATTGAGTCTGTCATTAGACAATACACTTCTAATGCACTTCAATGTTAAGTACCAGTTGCACATAGTACTGTATTTTTATATGTAGTTTGTAAGTGCTTGAAAAATATTTTTATATTTAACTTATAATTTCTTCATCTTCCATTTTTGCAAAATGTGGCCCAAAATATCCAATTCAGTCTTCCTTCATTTTATTAAAAGTGTTACAGCCAGTAGAGTTTGACTACTGAAAAGTGTCTTTGTGACTTTGCATGTTGTAGGGCACATGTTATATTTCTGAGATTAGGACTCATTGGTCTATACTTATTGTTCTCAGCAGATAACTTCACTTAGAGATAAAATGAAAAAAAAACAAATAAAATAACATATTTTTTGCATTGTGAATTTTACCTGAGAAACAAATACACTTACACAATGTAAATGCATTGTATGTCCTGCCATTGTTTCACAGTCCTACGTGTTCTGTGACCTGACAGTTGCAATCACTTGTGAAATGGCTTAATGGGCCTCAGTTTATTTTTCTGCTTTACAGATCACATATCACTTGCGTTCAGAAGGTTACAGACATGATTTGCCTTCAGATGCCAACAAAATATGTCAATAACCAACTCACTACGCTTTTGTTACTTCTTTACTATTTGTTTCTTTATTTTTTGAAGTCTAGTCACAGTGCCTTGCACGCATCATTGTTTTCTCTATCAAACATTTACAGAATACAAAGACACACAATTGTATTGTAACAAAACACCATCATCTGCTACAGTGCATACTTCTGTCAATATTGTGAAAAGACCAGGTTACCTAGAAACATAGCAATTTTCCACATTTTTTACCTTCCATTAAAAGTATCTCGATCATTTCGACCTGCCATTATTAATGTAAGCTTTTTCCTAATTTTTTTTTTCTCGTCTTTCACTGATGATTAGACCTCAGGGATTAATTCCAAAGGTGCTAAATACCTGCAGTTTGCATTGATATCAAAGTATAGATCACTAGGATTTATTTTTAACATATCATTAATTTAATTTGCAGCATAATTTTTGCAGACCTTATTTAATAACTTTAACTATTAAGCCAAAAGATAGCCCAAAAGGTTGTGACCAGTATTTTGTACTGCCAGAATGCAGAACTTAAAACATACATGAAAAATATTGCAAGTTGAAGTCATCAGGAATCTCACAGGACTATATTTGTGATCCGAAGTTACTATCTAGCATATTATTTTTGCTCCACAAAGCAGAAGTGAGGAATTTCAGCTTCTCAGTTTTCGCGATTCATCTGCCTAGGAATTCATACACAGTCAAAGTAATCAGGAGAACTCCTCTTGGGAGTCTGGTGTGATATAAATCAATATACATTGATTTATTATTTTTTTCTGCTTTCCTCATCTTTTTCTCCCTCAGTAGTTGCTCTCTGCCAACCATCACAATTGCTTACCGTTGTAAGGTCCTGTATTTATGCCTTCTATAAATCTGTCTCCTGATCAACATTTTTAGACTTTCTTTACCCTTCATTGATACAAAGAGTTCTCATTAAAAGTTTTATGTCCAGATGTCTGCGCGTCTTCCTGTTTTTTAAAGATTGGTTAAAAGCTGATGAGATTTCTGAGCCAGTAGCAAGCAGCATGAAACACAAATATGTTGTATTAAATGACTGTCACATTTTTCTGGATTCTCTAATATAGTTACTAAAACTTTGGAAGTCCTGATTACAATTTTCTTAATCTAGGCTGCTAATGCTGAAAATTACAGGCTGATGATAAGGAAACCACAACCAAAGCTTCTGAAGAGTTGCAGAGTATTTGCCTTGAGAACTGAAGAATACTAAAGACATGAAAAATTGTTTCAGGCTGATGTAGAGGAGATATGTCCAGCAGCAAGTACCTATGCTGGACAATTAATGTTTTCTAACAAATAGCGCTTATTATTACCAAACTGGGCAAACTAAAAGAAATCCTGTTCTTGTGCTTGGATATGCACTTTAATAACAGTTACACATTTTCATGGCCATATGTTTGACTTCAGAAGCCAAAATTTTTGAGTTCTACCTACCATTATAAGCCATGTGATCAGTCTAAACTCTTGAGTAATTTCTAGGCGTAATAACCCTTGTGACAGTTTTGGCCTTGACACCGATGTTACCTTTAGAGATTCAGTGAGCCCTTCAAGTGATCTCTCCTTCACATCTATCTGATTGAAACAGAAACCTGTAAACTAGCTTTCAGTCTCTATCTTCAATGCTGTGATTAAAAGAAATCCATAAGCGTTATCAGCACCTTCTTTTCTCAGTCAGATTGGCAAATTCCATTAACTTTACTGGATGTCGCTGACATCAATCTATTTGGATTGAAGTATTGAACAAAAATGGCTAAGGTTTATCACACCTTAATGCTGTCGTGTGCAGATGCATACCCAGGACTCAGAAGTGTTGATCCATTTAATTCAGGTCTAGTTTCTTCTCAAGAAACTAGGATAGAATCCTTATGGCAGGCAAAACCAAAACAAACAACAACGACAACAACAACAACAACAACAAAACAAACGGCCAAAACCATTTTGATATTAGTTTGGAATGAAGTAGAATTTTTTGGCTTTGTTTCTTTTTTCCCCTCAAAACGACAAATTGGCTTTCACTTTGTCAGGACTTTTTAAAGTTTAGAAAAGGTGTAGACAAAACTCACTGACTGACTGAATAAAGACATATATAGTTTTCTCTTTATTGTTTTGATGGTTTTGGTGCGAATGATTGCCTCAACTTTATTTTTTTTTTGTGTAAATGCTAGAGGTCTCCGTTAAATTTCTTGCAGAATTTCCTATTTTAACAGCATCTCAAGAGCTGGATGTTCTTTTTTGCTTTTCTCTCTCCTAAAAACATTACTGATTTCTTGAAATACATAAACAAAAACAACAAACAAATAAATAATCACACACATCCTTTTTTACCTCTTAGTGAAATGTAGGATCCTGCTTACAAAGAATGATGGCCAGAAGACTGCCAAGAACAGAATGTGCAAAGCAGGTGACTCATGCTAAATCAAACATCATTGATTAACTCCACAGTAATCCTGAAGTCAACTAATATTTACATCAGTCTGCCACACCAGTGATTGATTATGGCTCAGCTATAGCCAAATACAAACATTTATGGAAAGAAACAAAATAGAGCTATAGGTAGAATGGGACAACACACACGGACGTACACTAATGCACACAAACACAGATTCCCAAAAGTAAAACAACCACACTAAAATCTAAAACCAGGATTACTACAGGTAGCAAATATTATTTTGTTAAGAAATTAAAGAGCTGGGAAGAATTTTAGCAAACAAAAATGCAACGAAGAGGGAATGTCTTTATCCCTGTGTACCAGAAAAAAGTGGCCATTGCTATATACTTAATAGCTTTTCACTCATTCTTCCTCTAAACAAATGCTGTTATACTTGATTAATCTTCACAACCTAAACTTCTCCAATGCTGGTTTGAAACGCTAGTCTAAATAGGTTTTGATCCCTGTCTACATGTTCCAGAAAAATAAACATCAGGTAAAGAGTTGTGCAGTCTGACTTATAAATAAAGCTATTTTAAAATCTTTTTTTCAGTGACGCGAAATAATTTCTCTTCATTTCAGTGTCTTTGGAAAAAGAGTAGCCATTTATTGTGGCAATAGTTGGATATGCAAGTGATTTATAATCCTGGTTTACCAAGACCATTTAACCTTTCAATACATGCTTCTTCCAACCTGTCATCTTTAAGTTCATATCATTTCTGCTAGAGTTTTAAGGCTCAGATTTAAATTGGAACAAGCCATAACCTTTTAATCTCATAATGTTTTAAAATTCATCCTGAAGTGAAAACATTATGTATAAAAGAGATGGGGGACCCTTTAAAAAATATTAATGGAAATAGTAATAGAAATAAAGCTGCAGTTCATCTCAAGAAGATGAAAACTATTGTGCATTTAAATAGTAACTGGGAGCTTGGGACCTACTTATATGAATCACCATACCTAGGAAATATTTACTAGTAAGATGGTACAGAGATATGTTTCAGGAAGCATCACTCAATCAGAGTGATGAAACATGTCTTGATCCGGTCCATGACTAAATTTCAGTTCCTCAAGCCAACAAAAAGCCTTTCTCTGATTTCTCTCATCAACAAAGTATCACTGTAGTATCAAAAGGTAGTGTATGCATCTAAAATTTAACCTGAAATTGAGGAAAAATGAACTAGTTGGAATGAATGAAATATGTAGATTTCACTGATAGGACAGTTGCAAATTTATTTTCAATATTAAAAATTTTGCTGATAGAGTGATTTTTTTTCATCTAAAGATTTTTCTGCTATTTTAGCTTTCAGGACAAATCTTAATAATTTTAGTCAAGTAATTATCACACTGACTTAATTGAAATAAACATATCTCTTTTTTTGTCTCCATGTTGAGATTATTGTGGAATTTATACACAGAGTTTATCAATTCAAAGATTCGTGACTGAAAGGAAACCTGCTGCTCAGGCTTGTCTTTTGTTTTCTATTCTGTTACAAGCAGGTCAATTAACTGTTACTTTCAAGGTCCCCTGAAACTTTAATTTTAGGACTAGATTTCAGATGCATATGAAGTAATTTATTCAGACTGTAACCAATTAAATTAAGTTACCTCAAGCTGAAATTGTTATGATGCTAGGGGTACTTTTATCTTCTAACAAAAATATTTCAGCTATTTCATGAACCTAAGGAAAAACCCTGTGGATTTCATGGTTTGGTTTTTTTTAATGCTAATAGGAATTCTGGCAAGCTATTCTTTGGAATGCTGTCCTAGCACCAAGCTGTAGGATAGGGACTTGAAATCTGGCAGCAAATTGAATTTTGCATACTCTATTTTTTTTTTTTTTGACATTCTTGTGAAAATTTGTCCTTGTTTGACCTAGTTATGAGCTTAAGAAACACTGTAGTTTGCATATTCTTAGGAGAGTCTTCCAAGAGGTTAAGTGTTAAAACCTCCATAAGTTTCAGTAAATACTCTAAAGCTTTCTACAGCTATTAGAAATGTGCAAGCTGCCACTTGACATCTGGCCAAGCATTACAGGTGCAAATCCATCACTCTGTCCTCTAGTGACCATTCTGGGTGACTCTGGGACCAGTCTGCAGAAGAGAAATCAGGAGAGAAATCGCAGTCTTGTCTTTTGCGTGCTTTCGGTAGTTTCCTGTCAGAGAAACGATGCTAATTTAGGACATGCTTAAATAAAAATATGCAATTCTACAGGTCTAACATCAGCTGCTACTCAGCTTTGGAGAGTTTTATCTGTGGTTTAGCGTTTTTATTACACTTCTGTTTAAAATTTCAGAGCCTTAGAAACATAGAATCTGGAAGTTAAACTTTTATAGAATTTAGAGACAATGAAGAATCTTAAGAGAAGGAACAAGATACAAATTCACTTTACAGAAATATTAATTCCTATTGGAAATTTACTCCTCTAATTTATGCAATCATCATGAAATGTCATGAAAAGCTTCTGGATTAACTGTCTGAAGAGAAAATAAGAGGCATAACATTAGAGTAGATATGTAATTCAGAGTTCCTTTGGCAAATTTTGAGATGCCAAACTTTGAATTAGTCTTATAGTCTGACAAGAAATTAAGTCTTAATAATTTATTTAAAGTGAAATACCCACAGATAATTTCCTATTGTCATCATATATGGTTAAAATATACTTTTAAATGTGTTTATAAAATTAACAGCATCACATTCATAGTGTTTTAATCATAAGAGGAGTCATGAAAGTGATGACAGTAATATGTTTCCACTAATAATTTAAAAATAGAAAAAAGACCATTTTCCAAATGAAGGACATTCTAAAAATAAATTTAAAAAATCATTGTATCTATACCCTTTGGAGAAGGAGTTTCACTGAATTTTTAATTTATCCATATTAATGAGTCAATATTTTGTGAGACTTTAGTCTGGTGTTACCATTTCATTAGGGCTCATAAGCAGACTGGTTTAAACAAAATACTTGTCAACACACCTGGCTGAATTAGAATGTGTCATATTTTGTGTCCCCTATATGCAGTAAAGGATAAGACGTTATTTAGAATTCCAGTAGTTTTTAGTCAAAGAGACCCCAAGTCTCCAAAAACTCATGTATTTTTCTCACTTCTACAAACTGCTCATATAGCCAATGACATAAAAATTATTCCATTTTCCTGAGCAAAATCACTTATTTTCTTTTCAGAGACACTCTTAAAATGGTCATTACAGTAGTGAACTTTTCCCCTTCTCTGGCCTTTTTATTTTTTCATTATGGTGGCAATTTAATAGATTTAGTAGATAACAGGAGCAGAAAATAAATTTAGTGAATTATGTAGTGGAAAAGGTGTGGGGGAAATTTGAGCCAAAATAATCATAACAATAACAATTATTACTATATTTAATAAGAATGTTCTATAAATACAACTAAAGATAATAATAAATAATTGAATGTGTAATTTTAATATTAAAAAATATTGATATGATATTAACATTCTTTATATTTTTATGAATAAAAATAATAATGATATACTTATCCATAAGGAATCTTATGAAGGTTTTCAAAAGACCTCATTTGTCCAGAGTCCTTCTCAGAGCTGTGTTTATGTATGCCACTTAAAAAAAAAAAAAAAAAAAAA
>VZRV01004139.1:0-27598 GCA_013398115.1 Falcunculus frontatus | reverse complement strand
GGGGGGTGAGTTTGCCATTGTCTCTCACAGTAGACTCCGGGTTTGTTGCCTCACATGCAGTCCTGTGGTGCAAGGCTTCAGGAATGACTCTGGGGGGGCACTTTGGGAGGTCTTTGACACCTCCTCAGCTGCCTCTCACGTGAATGTCCCATAGATGTTGCCTGTGGGGTTAGGGTTTCCACAGCTGGGCCAGTTTGTGTAAGGGAGGATGGGTGTTCACTGCCTCTAACCAGAGCTTATACCCAAAACCTCCTCCCTGCCCTGCCTCATTTCATGGTGGGGGGGGGAGTTTGGGTAAAANGGGGGTGAGTTTGCCATTGTCTCTCACAGTAGACTCCGGGTTTGTTGCCTCACATGCAGTCCTGTGGTGCAAGGCTTCAGGAATGACTCTGGGGGGGCACTTTGGGAGGTCTTTGACACCTCCTCAGCTGCCTCTCACGTGAATGTCCCATAGATGTTGCCTGTGGGGTTAGGGTTTCCACAGCTGGGCCAGTTTGTGTAAGGGAGGATGGGTGTTCACTGCCTCTAACCAGAGCTTATACCCAAAACCTCCTCCCTGCCCCGCCTCATTTCATGGTGGGGGGGGGAGTTTGGGTAAAACTGGCTTCTGCGGGCTGTGGTCTCCCTGCAAATGGCTCTGTGGACTATGGCGTCCCACACCCCAAAGCNTCCTCAGCTGCCTCTCACGTGAATGTCCCATAGATGTTGCCTGTGGGGTTAGGGTTTCCACAGCTGGGCCAGTTTGTGTAAGGGAGGATGGGTGTTCACTGCCTCTAACCAGAGCTTATACCCAAAACCTCCTCCCTGCCCTGCCTCATTTCATGGTGGGGGGGGGAGTTTGGGTAAAACTGGCTTCTGCGGGCTGTGGTCTCCCTGCAAATGGCTCTGTGGACTATGGCGTCCCACACCCCAAAGCAATCCAAAGATGATTCTTAGCACAGCTGTTGGGTTTGGCTCACTTTCTTTTCCTTGTTTACTTTTCTGTTCCAGGTGATTGAAGAATGGGTTTTCGCTTTACCTAATCTCAGCAGTTTGACTTTCGGTCCAAAATCCCAGTCAGGTATTTTTAGGGAAGTTTTTTTGGTTGTAGCTTCTTCACACAGTTTTTGTTAAAATGAGCAAAACTTTCTATCAATGTTTGAGGCATGAACTATTTCAGTCTCTTACAGCCTCATTCAATTTTTTTTCCTGTTTCTTATTTTTTTTTCTGTTTATGCTGTCAGGTCATAAAAATGAGATATGATGACTTAATAAAGTACAGCAAGCTTCCATATCGAAATTAGTGAACAGTCTAGTTCTCATCAAAAGAAGATACAGAAGAGAGTGTATTTTTATTTGGAGTGGCAAGGTGATGCCTCCTCCAGCCACCTAGAAACAGAGACTAGACAAGAGTAAGGGAATAAAGACAGTTATTTATTTGAAGGGCCTNAGGAATTACAGGCTACAAGGAACTTCAGAGTTACACTCTAAGCAGTACAGGATTTAAAAATACAAAAGTTAAAACCTAAGGCATCAAAGGAACCCCCAAAATGTTATTGACGTGTGTGTCTCAGAGGCTATACTTCATGAAGCCATTCTAAAGAGTTCATATTTAATTTTGTTTTTAAACTTTTAAGTCAAAATTCCATGAGATAATAGATCCATTCTTAGGACATGACCAAAAGCCTACATTTTACTAAGAACAAGTATCCATTCAAATTTCTTACCACATGTTCAAAGGGATCATCACAAGCTGGAACATGCCAGATCAGTTACTATCAATAAATACCAATGTAAGTTTATGCCAGATCAGGAATCATATTCCCACACAGTATTTTCTTGGTTTTCTTCAGCAAAGATGTGATTCTATGTTTGAATGTGATTAATGCTAATTTTATACTGATAGGTGGTCTGATACTATTCATATCCAACACAAATTACCTTGGAAATCCATTATGAATTTACTTCCCACTTTTATCTTTAAAGACCTTTATTTTTGCCTAGTAACACATTTATTTCTGACTGTTAATGGTCTTCCTATAAACTGTGGATAAAAATCTTTTTTACACTGGTTTTATGATTTATTATTTCATTAGGTAAACAGGTTTACTGCTTAGTTTGTCTTTTTTATATATGGCCTTAATAGAATATTCACTATCACATTTCAAGGACTTGAAAGATGCAACTGAAAATGCTGAGCATCAACGTGTAGTTTTTTATTTTTATTGTGTCTGCTTTGTTCTCATTATCTTGTGTTACAAAAATTTATGTGAAATAGGAAGGAACAGTACACTACAACAATTTTTTTATTTTTCATTTTTGGAATGAAGTAGAAAATTATGTTCAGGATATGTTTAAATTTGAATGATTAGGCTCTTTGAACAGGTTTACTTGGTTATCCTGAAATATTCTTTTTAAAAAGGTCAACCATTCCTAGAGACAATAAATCATGTTTTTACCCTTCCAATTTCACCCTTTTTTTTTTTCAGGGCAACCTACTGTTCCCCCACTTCTTCCCAGTCCTGCTGATGGGGGAGTGAGTGAGTGGCTGTGTAGGGCTTGGTTTCTGACCAGGGCTAAACCACAACAAATCCCTATTTTCTCAGCCCTAGGGAAAAAATGTTGCAAAAACCAGATATACATTACAATGTTAGCAGTTTATCTACAGTATAATACACATTATTGCAGTATTTAAGTCTTTCTTTCACTAGTCAACTTATAACAAATGAAGGATCATTAATTTAAAAAATGGCTTTGAGAACTAAAAATCAAAGATGGCAAATTTGTCATTTTTTCCCCAATGAATTTTTAAACGAGGAACAGCACTTGTAATTAATCGTTAACGCCAAACTCTCTGTTGCTGCTGTTGCAAAAACATCTTTTACATTTAGAAATTATAAATGTATTTGTTTATTAAAAAATGGTGATGATGAAGCTGGTATTTTTAATAATTTTATCCTCAGAAATCATTAAATATTTTACGGTGTAGGATCTGATCTTCAAGGCATTACTTATTTGAGAAATTCTTGCTATGGAAAATAATTACATTCTCTTGTAAAGTCACTAGCTGTATGAGTAAATTGTGTAAAATGTGATTGACTTATTTTATTATGATATTGCCGACTTCACAAAATGGAGAAAAATCTAAGAGGTCAAGGCTTCAACATGTCAGTCAGGGTTTTCCATGGATTTCAGGAGAAGACAAGCAGGGTCTCAAAGACATCAAAAGATCATTGACCATAATCTATATTACTGACTCACAGAAAACTTTGAGCCTCCTCAGTCTGGAACTTTGTCTCTTCAAAATATACCAATTTGATCTTTATTGAACATGGTGAACTTTGCTGTCACATCTCACCTGGAAGATATGAGCATTTACTATTCAAAGAACAGAACACAGCAGGTTAAACACAAACCTTATTTCAGTCTGTTGAGTAAAATCTAATATTTATTGCCCCTTGTTAAATTTCACAATACGAATGAAGAGTAGTCTCAGGGTGCCGAAAAAAAAGCAGTTGGACGTGCTCATCTTCAGACTTCTTGCTCTTTTCAGCAGCTTTTGATGCTTTGTACATTTCTACACTTAAGAACATGTAGTTGACACAATGTATTTTTATATGTGTGATAAAGAAGGGAAAAAAAATCATACTGGTTTGACTGGTGCAGAAGTTTTGGGTACTGCAGTAATATCTAGCATGTCATAGTTCTCTAACTGCACCATTTTTAGTAGATAACCTCAAAAAGAACTTTCATTCAGTTTTAACCCTTTAAAAGTGTAATGCTGATAATATCGTTTAACCTTATAAATCTTGAAGTTCCAAAATAATAATTATCAAGCCTCAATAATTTCAAATCTCATTAAATCGTGTATTCCCTTTGAGAAAACCTAGGTAAAATGAATAATGGTTTCTTTAGCAGCACCCTGTTTTCCTTCACAACAAAGAGTTCATGAGTTATAGTCTGCCAAGGACAGAATTCCTACTCTGCACAAAATAGTAGTTTTGAATTATGTAATTTAGAAGATAGCCAAAAGTGCTTTGCTTGATATCATCTGGAGAGGAGTCCATACATTACTTACTATAGAAGAGGAAAATTTTTATTTTTCTTTTCAGATACCGTCTTGATTAATGTTCCTAATATTACACTGATAGGATTATGTTGAAGGTTGTAGAAGCTACACATCACTTTACCTGACTTATCTAAAAGAATCAGCATTACTGGGAACACGAAATAAAAGACAACTTATATTTTTCTGCTTTACACCCCCTTTTGTGAAGAAGTTACTGATATTTGTGTGCTCACAGTGTATAAACCCTATGTTTATGCCAAATCAAACATAATAAATGTAGAACCTTTTAATTTAAACAATGAAAATATAAGTATAAATGCATACATACATAAATTCTGCATTTCATGTTAGGTTCTCACAGGCAAACAGAAGATGTGCACACTCTAAACCACATTGAATAGAGACTTTTTGTTTCCTTTTTTATTTGCTTTATATTGTTTAAAGCAGCCAAGTATTTTCAGCAACCATTTCAGAGATGCATGTTTCAACATTCAGCTCTATCAAAGTTAAGATATAAAAGAATCCAGCTATATAGTAGAAAATAAAATTCAGTGAATGTAAAAATTCAGTCCTCCAGTCAAATTTCTGAATTCTGTAACACCTGTCTTGCTTCTTCCTAATTTTTTGGGTTTATTTAAAAATGATTTTCCTTCTCCTTATTTCTTTAGGTCTGGTTGTTAGTTAAGAAAACACAAAGAGCACTACAAAATTCTCCAAACTTCCTGACTTAAATGCTCCAATCAGAATCAATGATTTAAGGAAAGTGTTCCTCACTGCTTAAATTACTCAGTTAACAAGTGCTTGGTCGTTCTCAGAGAAAGGTATATGCACAGGTTGGTTGAAAAGTATCAGATGTCCAATGCGGTTAACAATTTCAGAACTGAGAATCATAGAATTCTAAAAAAAACCCTGAATATATAGGGATTTGCCTAGTTCTTTTACATTGATGGTATTGACTGAACAATAAAAACCAAGCTGAGGTTGTCAAGGTGGCCACCTTGGGAAATTAAATGGGAAGACATTCTTCTCTCTAAAGATGACAAAAAATGTTGGAGCTTCTAGAGAGTTTGTTTGGGTTTTTTTCCAGGGAAATCTACTGTTCCCCCACTTCTCCCACCACAGTCTGAAAAAGTGTTTGAAGAGCATTTAAGCAGGAGACATCATGCATGGCTATTTTATTCCACATGTTTGAAACCTGGTCCAAATTTTAAGCAGTGGAAAACAGGGTCATAAAAATTGAGATTCCAGGAACATTAAAAATAGACATCCCTACCTACATCACCTATGACCCACAAGAACAATAATTAGTTTTCCAGAAAATTGTATGCTGGCTGGAAGATTTACTCCAGTCATCAGTTGAAACTGTGCCAAAAATAATCCTATAAAACTGATGGAGGTAAAAAGCTGCCTTGAAGTCCTCAAATCTCATTTCCATATCCTTTGGAATATTCAGGGCTTCTGATTTTGTGAAGCGCAGATTTCACTCCTGATTTTTTTTATCAAATTATTAATCATTAACATTTTTAGTATTTTAGTTATAAATAAATATATGCTCAATTATTTCTGAAGTTGAGATAAGGCATGGGGAAAAAAAGGCAATTAAGAATGTTCCCTAGTTAATTTCATTACAAAATATGCAAATCCCAGGACACTGGTCCATCCGAGTTCATATTCTTTTTCGTTGTTCGCTAAACAACCGCCTTCTAATGAGTGAGTGACCTACTCTTCTGCTGCAGTGGGGATGTCTGTTGAGTTGGTGAGTCTAACCACAGTGCCCAGCAAGATAAGCAAGCTTACAGGGATTTTGGCTGTTTGCGGGACACTTTTCTTGGCAGTGGGTGCAAAGGGGATCCAGGAACACGCCTCCAGAGAGTGGGACTGCGTGGAAATGGTGGCATCCTCCCCAGGGTCAGTGTCCAGCCTCAGCTGGCAAAAGAACCCTGGCACACTGGAGGTCATGGGTCCCACACATTGTCAGAGGGAGGATGCTGCCTCCCAGGGCTCACATCTGTTGCTTTATCTGGAGCAGGGTAGAATGAGAGAGATGGCAGCCTCACTTGTGGAGGAAGGTAATCAGACAATGAAACATCAGGGAGGATGAGTAGGAGGTTTGTATGGTCGCCATAGAGACTGCAGAGGTACAAGGCTGAGCTACAGAATAGAAAGAAGGAGGGACAGTGAAAGATTATGCATGAATAACTGTGGATGGACACTCCCAAGATAGAGATGGATGGGGGCTTGTGCTCTCTGTCAGCAAGAGAGACTCCTTGGCTTCCAGATCTGAATTTACAGAATTCAAACATTGCACTAGTAGCCAAGGAAAAGGAATGAATTTCACTGAAATAGATTTCAGAGCCAGCTGGGCCTGAATCAAGAATTAGCGCCGAGAGGAGGCAGCCAGCAATGGTGTTTTGAGACTGCTCTGCAAGAGATAAAAGCACCCACCTGCAAACCAGAACTGCTGCCACAGGAGATTAATTCTTTGATGGAGCTTGGATCCAGAATGTTGCATAGAGGATGACAAGTCTCATGTGGCCTTCGGATTTTTACTCATCTGTGTCTGCACCAGTAATACTGACAAGGGAGACCTGGAACAATCAAGAGCGAGTACAGAGAGGCAACGACAAAGATGGTTTTCGCCTTGGTCCCGTGGATGATGGGAAAGCCTCAGGCAGAGGTTCTTAAGGTATCCTGAGATAACAAGCAGATTAATGGTGTTGCCATAAGCAGTGCTTTGATTTTTTGTGACAAGGATTTCTTAGGAATAAGGACTGCTAGTGAGACATGAGATCTACTTGACAAAGTGTGGGTTAATCTTCTCGACAACAGGACTCGCCAGCCTGGTGATGAAGACCATAAACCATTCATTTCATCAGATGGTGATAAGAGCTTTCAGTTAAGTAAAGAAAGGTAAGACAGGGGTATACATGGCGCAGGGTGATGGGTGTAAGGGAAGTCTTGTGAAGGATAAAGAACATTAGAAACTGACCTATCTGAAGTTCATGTGCACAAATGCACACAGCCTGGGAAAATAACAAGAGGAATTTATGTTCCATGAATGGATGAAAAATATTTACAATGCTAGCCTTTAAAGTCCTAAAGACTCAGCTGAATAAAGACTTTAGAAACTTGTTATGAAATCAATGTTGACCTTCCTTTGAATTGAAATTGGATTAGAGACCTCTTGACATCCCTTCCAACCTGGATAATTTTGTAGTTCTCTTATTCTGATAATCTACTGTAGGCTAACTACTGGATACAATACCTTCAGTCTCTTTAGTTCAGTGCAGTGAGAAAGCAGCATAATACTGTGCAAGACCATGCAAGCTGTCTGCAGAAAGACAAATAGTTAGTACATGCTTTGCTTTGAAAAAGAAACTAAGTCTTGTACATAACTTCTTGGGTTTGAGATTAAATTTATAGTTCAGGCACTAAGGATCTAAAGTGAAGCCAAGACTGTAGGACTGCAATACTTCTGCATCAAAACTCCATCTTACACAAGCTATTTAGAACTGTGATACAGACTTTACACTGGTAACCATCTTATCTCAAATAAAATAACAGATTTTTTGCAAGTTCAGTGGAAGTTATTATCATATGAACTTTGAAACAGCTCAAGTGGCTGGCCCTCTGGAAATATTATCACACGCAAATTCAGTGTAAAATATTACTTTACAGTTTATCTAACTTCACCTTTTAAAATCAATTGCATCTCCGAGATCCAATGTTCTTTCTTTGTGAAGCAGTGTTTGTACCACATTAACCCCCTTTTAATTCTATTTAAAGTCTCACATTCAGGACGGGCGGTCCTGGTTTTCTGCAGATATATGTGAAGCACGTTAGTAGATATCAGTGATGATCCTCCACTATTTTAAGCCACAAAAAGTCCTCAAAATCACTTTGGTGAGCTGAAACAAGCTGAGTTCTGTAGAAGCAGAAAAAAACTTGAGAAAACTTTAAACGGGAATTTTACCGCTATCAAAAATAAAACATACTTTCTAAGCTAAGTTGAAACTGACCTTTATAACGGTAATCATCTTCGTTGTCATCAACTTGAATAGACAGAATTTCTGGTTAGATGATCTACTTAAAAATGCCTAATACTATGCATGTGAGTTTTCCCAGATGGTACAATAATAATAATATTCTCATCATGACAGCAAAGCCAATCTTTAACTGCTTTTAGAGTATGTCAGGAGCCTGGTATAAATGTTGTGTATCTTCTTCTGAAATCAAAGTTTTTAATTTCCTTACACAAGTAGGGAAAAAATGAATATTGAGAGGCCAGTGGCAGTAGTAACACTGTTATATTGCTTACAAAACCAAACCAACAAATCGTACCCCAAATCCACCTTCCTCTGCAACTTGCAAATTGTGTAACATTATCAGTTTGGAAGCAGGAAATTGGATTTATTGGAATTACAGAAATTTGGCTCTACTTTCTACTTAACCTGTTACGCAAAATAATTTAATCACTAGAAAAAGTAATTAACATATAGTCTTTAATTTCTTATTGAGCTGAAAATAGGGAGTTATATTTCAGTTTTCTAAGGATAGAAGACATGCAATTTCAGATCACCTTAAGCTATCTTGCCTCACTCATTTGAACTAATATAGTCGGTAGAGTGTGGAGACCTGTTCTGCTGGCCAGATCTGGATGCCAATTTTAAGCATGGTAAAAATTCTCTTCAGCTTCTACTGTCTGTCTGAGGCAGGTCATTCTCTCCTTCTTCTCTAGTTATGTCCAGCTACTTACTGCTTGGGGCCCCAACATATGAAAGACATAGACCTGTTGGAACAAGTCCAGAGGAGGATCACAAAGATGATCAGAGGGCTGGAGCACCTCTCTTACGAAGACAGGCTGAGATTTAGTGTTGTTCAGCATGGAGAAGAGAAGGCTCCAAGAAGACCTTCTAGCAGCCTTCTAAAGGGATTCTGAAAGAAAGCTGGACAGGGACTTTTTACAAAGGTATGTAGCGACAGGACAAGAAGGAATAGTTTCAAACCGAAAGAGAGTAGGTTTAGATTTAAAATTAGGAATAATGTGTTCACTGAGAGGGTGGGGAGACACTGGAACTGGTTTCCAGAGAAGCTGTGGATGCCACATCCCTGGAGGTGTTGAAGGCCATGGTGGATGGGACTTTGAGCAACCTTTTCTAGTGAAAGGTGTCCCTGGCCATGACAGGGGTGTTCAAGCTAGATAATCTTTCAGGTCCCTTCTGTTTTTACAAAAAAATATTATCTGACTCTCCAGACAATGAAAATAAATAGCTACCTATAAGCAAATGTGTGAACTTGAAGATTTTTTTCTTTAAAAAAAAATTTCCAGATGTATTCTTTGAGGAATAAACCCACAATGCAGTAGTCACATGTAACTGTCATACTTTAGTTTCATTTAGAACCAAAATGTAAGAAAAGCTGGGGGTTTTTATTTTTCTTGGATGCAGAGAAGTGCATAAATTTACCCGTATACCTCAGTTGAAAACCTATTTTTGTTTATTTCCATAGATATTTACACCCAAAGCTAAATGAATACTATAACAAATAAATTAAAAAAGGAAATTTTCACATCATAAAGTACAGAAGAGTTTTAATGGACATAATTCTTAATATGGTTCTATATGTTTCAAAGCACTTTCATTAAAACTCTGCATTCAAGAGTTCCCTAATGATTTTATGCCTATTTAGTTCCATTAAAAATTTTCAGTGAAGGAAAATGCATAACATTCACTCATCTCTATTTAATATTTCTACCTCTCTAAACCTTGTACTCCTGTAAGAGCAGTACATATTTTCTGAGATCTCTTAACCCAGCTTAACTATGGCTTAATAAGTCATACCTAAACCTTAACATTCAGCATTAGACTAGCATAATTCTAGGAACAAACATCAATTCTATAACCAAAATCCAGTTCATATCAGAAAACTGAAAATTTAAACATAATTTTTCCTCATTCTGTTTGGAGGAGCTAGTTTAAGAAGTTATTTTTGTGAAGCATGTAGGTACATCACAAAGCATACAATACCTGTCTGGTCAGTGATTTTCTCCTTCTCTAAAAATCCTAACACTAAGGGTTTCATCTAGAAACCTAGAATGCGAAATAAACCTTCACTTAAATGTGAGGGTGACCATCTATAGAAATCCTCCTTTTAAATAAGTATCTTCAACTGAGAAGAGTATACATCTACTCCATGTTCGGCAGCACTTAAAGAAAGTAAAATCTCATTTTGGCAATGAAAAGAAATAAACCACAGATTGACTTAAAAGACAGGATCTGAGATCTAAATAGGTGTAATTTTTTCTTCAGGAAAAAGGAGAAATTATACCTAAGTTTTCTTTACCTTCCCTTCTTCTTTACTAAACCCCTAAGCTTTCTTTTCTTGAGGATATAAGTAAGCTTCCATTATCGTCAAGAATTTTTTTCTTCATTTCTTAGCAACCTCTATTGTATGGCTAATGTATCATTGAGGTTTTCCAGCTAAATAACAAGGAGAATAGTCACAGTTTTGCACCCATTTAGATTGCTATACTGGTAATTTTATCTCGGCTAAAACTCTAGCCTTTTTAATATATTTTTATCCTGTATATGGAAGCAAAAGTTACTGGATTTTTTGTTGTAAAACTGACTCTTGCATGTATGTCTCTTGTTTTATGGGAGTTTAACTGAAATTTAGGATGAGATTCTTCCATCTTTGTTGATCTTGTGGTATTCAGTCAAACTATTCAGACAGAAATGCAATTACAGTGAATGGCAGTGGAGAAAATAGATTTTTTTATATTTAACATCATAAGACTATAATAATATACTTCCTTATCAAAGGGTTCTCCTTTCACAACTCATGTGAATTAAACTGAATTTATACAGGGGACATTTCAGAAAGATCCCAAGTCCATTTTATTTCCTTGTGCTGAAGTAGTCCTTGGGGGATACTCAGTTTCAGCTACACTGACTGAAACATGCTGCTGCTTATGGCTTTTTCATATTATTGTTTAAAGGCTACCTATACCTAGAGGATAAACATTTAATTACCTTGGAGATTTTAAGATCTTACTTTCTGGAATTCTTTCAGTCACTGTAATGATCCTGGCCAGGAAGTTGCTGCAAATAAAGGGATCAGTGATGCACAGTACAGTTAACCTGAGTAAGTACAAGCCTTTGCTGCACTGTGCTGCATGTCCAGGGTGGTCTTCAGGCTCTATCGGGCTGCACAAAACTCTTGGCTACAGATAAACTTAGAACAAGGAGCCTCCAGACAGCTTCCACTTGGTACTGGTAATTACGTCTCTTATGCCTTGCCTTCATCTAAAATTGCAACGATGTTCTTATGCAAACATCCTTTATGAAAACAGTTGTTTTCTTGTAAGAAAGTTGTGTAATATCCCATTGTGGGATCTGGTGATCTACGCAGCATGAAGTGGAAAATCCATCCTGTGTCTAGCTGATGCTTCATGGATGTTGCCTGAATGGGTTCTTCCTACAGCCTTTCAAGGTGTGTAATATTTACTTCTTATCTATATTCCTGTTCTAATTCTGTCTTAATAGACAGATTTTATCTTGCTATCAGATCCTTCTCATTAAAAGCCAGAAAGAAACCTGCAACATCTCTGCCTCTTTCTCAATACCCACCCTGCTCCTCCCTTTCCCTGGTATGGAAGAGTCATTAAATATTTCTGTGCATTCTCTATGAATGAAGAAGTCTAAAATGTATTTTTAAAATTTTTCTACTTAAAAGAATATCTTCGCCTTCCATTCTTAGCTAATCTCTTACAAAAACTGACAGAACCTTAAGAAAAAAAAAAATCTTTGAGATGCTAAATTATGAAACTTACAATCCAAAATAATTCTTCCCCATTATAAAAGACTAGATGGAGTGATGCTTTTCAAACCTCACTCTCATCTCTTGAATCCCTTATGTGGTGCAAGATCATTAATTTCTTTGTTGGATTTGTAGATACCCAATTTGCATCATTTAGAAGGATATTGTTTTGAAATATCCAAAAATACTCATTTGACTTTCTCGTCAGGAGGGAGAAATCAAATCATTTCAGTCTGAAGCAGTAAAATTAAAGAAAGAAAATTAGAGAAAAAAAAATTCTTAGGCATACTTTTAACTTCAAACGTTCAACTAGCTAAGTGAAAATCCAATCTGCACCATTCTCTATGATTTAGCCTACACAGCATGAAATTAAAAGAAACTTTAAAATAGGATTTGAAATAGTGAGAAGCATTCTTACTGTGTGCAATCTCCTAACTTCTAAATTTCTTCAAGTGTAACTGTAGTCAGAACTCAGAAAAACATACTGTAGGAAAAATCCAAGGCTTAATTTTCATTTGCATAATTTCACAAGGTGAAGTAGCACTGAAAAACAAAATGCATTTCATTTTAAATGAATATGACATGAATACAATGGCATTCTATATCAGATGAGTATAAGTGAGAATAGGTCACTGGATTGTTAACCCACTGCGTCTTCTTACTCCAGAAATACCAATTAAGAATATTGCTTGCATTCCTAGTGCATAAGGTTTGTTTGAATTGGTGTTTTATATATAATTACCACTATTTTTGTGTGCTGGAGCTGTTATCAAAACCCTTATGTGTTTTTTCACAGAGAAGTATTAGGCACTAATTTCCTTGCCTAATGGAAAGTGTATGTTGCAATCAGAGGTCTCTTAAAGTAACTGAAATGTTCACACAGTGTGGCAAGGTTACACAAGAACCATTGCCTTTTGGAGGAGCGTCTAGAGGCTCAGCAGTTTACACACAAATATCTTCATGATGTACAAAATTAGGTGTGGCAACAGAATCAAGACCTGACTAAAACTAGAAGGAAACAAGATGGACTCTAATGTGCATTAAGGGAGTTAAAGGGAAAAAAAACCCCTAGATGTAAAATATGTATAATAAAGGATGTAAACTTTTTGCCTACTGACTCTTTGTTTTAATTGCAGTATTTCAATTGCGTTTGTCAAAGAATGACACAAATCAACAGTTCTCTATGTAGATATGTATTCACACTACTTACATTTTATAAATTCATAGCATCGTATTAACATTTCAAGCTGGAAAGGACCCATCAGGATCACTGTATTCAGTGTAAACTTGCCCATAGTTAGAAAACCAATACTGTTTGAAATGTCGCAGATTCTCTGTATCTCAGATAGTATAGAAATGAACCTACATCAAGCCTGTGGTCAGTACAATCAATGTTACTTTGAAAGCTGCTCACGTCACCCTAGATTAAGGACCTTCATTTGGTCAGCTGAAAAGCTCTAAAGCTCCATTACCTATACTGATTAGGGACTTTATTATCTTGTCTACATATATATATGTATAGGGACAGCTGAGATCCGCACATTCCGTCAGATATGGCACAAGACTAGAGGAACCCTGCCCTCTCTGGAATGCCAGATGGTATAAATATGTGGGACAGTCTCACAAAAAAGATGGTACTGGACACCTTTGTTTAGGCAACAGATCTGAATGCACAAGTACAGATTTATATTTTATATTATATTTGCAGTCAAATGGCCTCATCTTGTATCCCATCTAACTTACGCTTTTAAGTTATTCACAGACACATAAACAAATGTTTCATTGACTTATGCTTGCATCATTCTCTTCTTCAAAAGGCAGATCACCAGGAACCTTATATAAAATTAATTTTAAATTAGGAAAGAGTGTTTTTTATTCTTATCTTCACTAGAGAAAATGACTTCCATGGGTCACATTTCTCACTATTTATTTATTTATTTATTTATTTCCTGCCTGTAAAATTGTGGATATTTTCAGCCCCTTTTCAATTAACTTAATAAAGAAAACGTATGTAATTATTCTCAGTTAATGTACTTTTTAATCTCTGCTGTCCATGTATTATTGTATTACTGGTCACAGAGCCGCTTACAGGTTCTCAGGTCCAGATGTGTCTGTCATGTTCTCAAACATGAGGACAGACATACACTCTTCCTACTCCGTATTTAGGTTTCTACATAAATCAAACCATTCAAAGCAAACTAAATAAGAGGTGTGACATGTACACATAGATTCTTGACCTTGGTGATTAGAGACAACCCAGATATTTTATCACAGCACTTGACAGTGTGTGAGTTTATTTCCAGCTTCATTATACAATAAATGGGTTGAAATAGAAACCATATCTGTTTCCAGTGTCATTGCACTACAAACATTTTTAATTTCTATAGCATCGTTTTTGTGAAATACTTAAATCTGCTCCAGCCATACTTTGGAAAAAAAAATGAATTAACAGAATAGCTTTTCTATGTGTGCAAAATTGGAAAGTGTGTAGAAATAAAAACTAGTATTATTATGGTATTAATAGGAAATTCAGGGGAATGAATAAGCAGAGTCTGCTCTCAGCTGTGAAGACAGGACTTCTAGATAAATAATATGGAATCACACCTGAGGAGTTCAAGAAAATATCAAGAGTTTTTGTTTGCTTTCAGAGAAACATGCAAAAACTGAAGAACATAATTTTTCAAATTTTCAGCAAAATCTGATTGCATCGATTTGGAGGGAGGGAGAAACAGATTTTAAAAAAAGGACATTTCAGCCTGAGATATGGAGAGAAAAAGCAAACTGTAATATTCAGAGAGATTTTCTAACCTTAACCTCGAGCTAAAGCCATCAGGACTTGCTCAATAATGGTGACAGTGCATGATTCATTTCACTTATTTCATCTTGCCAAGGACAACTGTACAAAGACGGCGGGGGGGGGGGGCTAGGGACAGAAAGCAGTCTATGCTTTTTCTTGTCTGTGACATTTCATAGGTGCCTTGAAAGTTAACATTTTTTTCACCAAATTCTGCAGATGAAAATGCTCAGGAAATAAACTAAAACTCAGTAACTGTTCATTTTTTTTTTTTACTGTAGAAATAGTAAGAATTGGAAAAGTGTGAGAAATCCCATTAAAAACTCTTGGTTTCATTTAACAATATTAGTCACAGTGTACAGTAATTCTAGTGGATGTTAAATAGTTGAATGCTATTACATAAGCTTTTGAATTGTAGCATAAATAAATGAATCTGTGTGAGGGTATTTTTTCAGGCATCATTATGAATACATCTTGTGATACTTCCTGGGTAACTTTGAATCCTTTAGCTTACCTCCAGTAAAATTATTCATAGCTCAGACTCACTGGTGCCAATGCTATGTTCTTCTCACTAATGCAGCATGGAAATAGCTTTCTTACATATTTCTTCTCATAATGCTGCTTTACTGAAGAAGTGAAATATTATCCAAAGTACACAACTAAGAAATTGCATTAGAGAAATATCAAAGCCCTAAGCCTACAATGATTTAGACATCGAGGAACAAAATATTGGAAAGTCTCTTAGTGCCTAAAAGCTTACTTGGCCCAAGGTTGTTTTTCTTAATGTGGTGCTTACAGAGAATGAATGAAATTGGATTACTCACCTTTTGGAAATTTAGACCATTTGAATATTCAGTTTTTCATTTGAAAAGTGGGGGAAGGAGAAAAGGAAAAGAAGAAAAAGAAAAAAACAAAAAAAGCAACAAAAAACAAAAAAAGCAACAAAAACCAAACGAAGCTTATCTCAATAGTACTTTGCAGATGTGTTAACTTCTAAAAATCTTTCTAGGATTCAGTAAAATTCTACTCATATTCGATTTTAACAAAAATAATTTCAACATTAGCAAGCATTCCTCAGACCCACAATGTTCATGTTATCATAGAAAGTGAGACAAAGGATATAAGTCATAGGACTCTTTAAAACCTCTGTGTACCTACAGCTACTGATGATATCTTCAGCTTAATATTCCTGATTCCTTCCAGAGTCCACACGGACAGATAAAAGCAATATAGCTATATGCTGCACCAGAAAAGCAAACACAGACACTTAAAATAGCTTTGTTTGCTTGATGCACACCTGTGCTTTCTGAAATAGTTCTTCCAAGATACGTGACATTGGCAACACATAATTGCGCAGTATGACCTTGTATCAAAACATGACTTGTTTTCAAATATTGAGATGATTTCTGTAAAAATTTCTGTTCCTTCTAAACTTGCCTTTAATTATTTTTCTGTGGTGGCTATTTAAGAAGTTGATCATTGTCATGTAAGCAGTATTATGGAAGAGTCAGAGGTTTAGCAAACCCCTGGTGTGTGTTCCAAATGGATATGAGATTACAGAGGTTCAAGAGCGGCCATTTTTTGCATACATTTTGAAATGCTCCTTGAAAATTGATCATTCCAGAGCAAGCAGCTATGTGAAGATAAGAAACAAGCTTTCCCACATTATGCAAATTCCCACCCAAGTCAGAGAATGTCACTTCACTTTTGGAACAGAGAGGGTTTGCACATTTGAACTTCACAGAGTTCAACTCAGCTCTCTGTCCTTTTCTTTCCTCCTCAGTAATTATTCTTAACTGTGGTATTGTAACTCCAAGATATGTGTGAGTAAGTGCATACAAAATCAATCTTCACTTAGTGTTTCTTTGGATTTTTTTTATCTTTCTGTTCCTCCCAGTAATGAGTAGGTTATGATATTTAAATGTGCTTATATGAAGGGTTCAAATCAGTCTTTTTTAGAGGTTAAGGAGTCATTGGCTGCAGCAAATGAATCCTGTGACTGAGACAAGTTTTCCAAGTGCAGTTTCCTTTCTGTGTCATTCCAATTGCTGAAAAAATAAACACATCCATAAAGAAAGGAAACTTCCTTTTTACTGACAGTTAGACTATTTACAATTCCTGATGCATAGGCGTGGTAAAAACATAAAATGACACTGTTTTATTTTAAAATATTTTAAAATCCAAAGAAATGAGAGCTCAAGAAAAAATTGCAAATACACTCCAGCAAGACATCATGCTACATAAACTGTACCTGAAAAGCCTGGTAGTGACAGAACAACTTGCTTTCACCCATCTTGGAAAAAAACCATTAGATTGAAGTCCAGCTAAAGTCTGCAGTGAAAACAGTTATTCTTTGTTCCTCGATCAGATGGATTTGTTTTGATTAGTCTTCAGAAAGATCTGTTCCACTGAATGTTTGTCTAGGCCAAATATAGAGGTTTTTTCCCACTGGAACATGGAAGTCATAGGTCAATTTTTCTACTACACAAAACAAATATGTAAGACGTAGAAAGGGTGAGACAGCTGTGTTGGTCCTGTTGTGGGTAAAGGATAGGATCATCTAATATTACTACGGAGAAGATTTTACACACCTTTCTTGCTCTACAGGGCAGTGAGATTTACTGGGGTACTAACACTAGCCAGGGAGGTGTTTAGGGTTATAGTCTGCTATAGGTCTGGCAACTGCTAGCTTGAATCCTCCCACGAAATTGTGATTTCTGTAAAGTCAGTGGGAGCTTTCTCACTGGTGTGCAGGGAGACAGAATCTCATACGTGCTTTGGACAGCTTGGTCTTGCGACGTGACACAAACACTAACAAAGCCAAATAGGTATAGACACTCTTTGATGATCACTCCTTTGGGTGGAACTCTCTACAGTAGAATGGGATGGAATACTATAAAATGGGGGAACTGAATTACTTTGTTTTTTCCCTGCACTAGATAACGAGGCTAAACACGTAGATTGGGGAAAAAACTGCACTATCATAAAATCTACGCAGTACTTCACTGAGCTGTTTTATTGAATATTTTTTCTCTATCAGGACAAAGTTTTGGGAATGTGATTATGAGAATTCAAGAGGATCTGGCTGAAACAACAGTGGACTTGGAGGCTATGTCAAAACATCTAATAATCTGCCCAGTCTTAAAAGGCTGCTATTAAAAATTGAGAAAGTGAACATGAGAATGGCAGATCTGAAGAATTGCCTACATTGTTTTATAATTTAGTAAAATGCCTAATTAAATTAAGGTAAATACTGCTTACATTTTTTGCATTCCTGAGTGAGAAAAGTTCTATCCTTTCAGACTTTTAACAACTAAAATTTCTCGCATAGTTTCCTAATTTAATGAACATACACTGCAGTGAAGATTTATACATAGCAATTTATAAATCCTAGATAATTCCAGTTATTCAGTGAGACAAAGTAAAGGGTATTGTTACCTTATAATTTATTTAAAATAACTAAAAGTCTTCAGTTTCTTCTGCAGGTGGCCTGTTTAAACTCACATGTAAGACTTTAAAGGAAAAAAATTTGCAATGAGCAATCAAAAAAAATTTCCATTATTTTTAGCCTTCACTCCTATTACCATTGTATTATGCTGTGAAATTGCAAGTAAAGCACATTAGCTTCTATGAAACATATATGAAAGTTTGGGGTTTTTTTTAGTTTTAACCTTGAATGTTAGAATATAATTACAATATTTTAATGTTACAGTTCAAAATACTTCATTATGCCAATCAAGAGATCAGCTTTGTGGAAATAAAAACAGGGATTACTTCAGATTTCAGTATCATGACTTTGCAGGTCATTAATCCTGTGTAATGTAAAGCTATCCTGGAGTAGTTTGGACAGTACCTTTGGTTACAGTGACCAATGGTCATCTGAAATAATAGCTCTGGTCCATTGAACAGATAAAGAAAACTGTTGTCCTGATGGATGGCTGGATGGCTTTTATGCGTTATTATTTTATAACAGGCAAGACGATACCTCAGACCTGCTCCTGTCAATTAAATACTTTATATGTGCCATTTTTAGTTCTTTGGCAGAAAGTGTAGGTATGAATTTAAAAGAAAGCAATGTTCACATATCTTCAAAAAACATCAAAGCTCTTAAAATTTCAGATGTAGCCACAGCCTGAATAGAAGCACGTAAAAACTAATCCCATGAAGTCACCCGAAAACTCAGAATCCGTGCCAGTCTTTTAGACTGATACTCTTCTAAAGTGACAGAACGGGAGCTAATAGATGTATACTGAATGCAGAAAAAAGGCTAAAAATTTTGGGAAGGAGAAGACATAGTTCGGAATGTTTGAAATGTTCACATGATGTTGCTGTAATTTGTGGAACTGTCTCATTGTGTTTGCACTGGATTAATGAAAGCTGGTTAACTGAAAATCATTGCCATCCTAATTGTGACACTCGAGGTCGTTTACATCAAAAAAAAAAATGTTCAAGTGCTGTATATTTCGTATTCAACTTATAAGGTTTGGGTTCACTTCAGAAAGCTTAAAATAGTGTTCACAAACTGCTCCTAAATCACCATTGTATCATTTCTCAAAGTACGCACAATAGCAAGAGAATTTCTTCTGGGCTGTAAAAAACCACTAAATGAATACTACAGACACAGATGTCAAGCGGGTGAGAGGTTTCAAATAATGCACAAGAGCTGTTGAAACAAAACCTCAAAGAATTTTAGGATTTTCTTTTTCAAACAGCTACCACTTCCCCCTGACTACAAAAGGAGAGAAAATGGGGAAAATCCAACTTTTAAAGGAAAAGAATTGGCTGTAGTTTGTAGTAGCTCTCATATTAATTCTCAAAGAATATGTGATCTTGGGCATATCTAACACAATTATACAATTTTTGTGAAGCAGAAAGTGGAAAATTCTTACTTGTCAAATCCTGAAAATAAAAAGGGAAATGATAAATGACCTGCAAAGTAGGGAGAAATTCAGCCACCTTTTTCATGAAGAGTATAAACTCATTTAATTTGTCCTGATGATTTAATTGCAGATTATTTGCTGAGGTGTGAAACTGTGCTGTTACTGTTTATTTTTCCAGCAGAAACAATAAAGTGCCAAAAACGAACACCTAAAAAATCTAAATAAAATATAGAATACCTAAAAATCTATAATAAACCACACATCAATTTGAAAGGGAATGGAAGAAATAGAATACATAATTTAAATAAAGGCGTGTATACTGCCTATAAAATGGAAGTGAAATCTGAATATTTAAGAGCTGAGATACTGAGTAAGGTGAGGGGTTTTTTTACCACTAGCACCCATATTATTTTATGAAATAAAATCAGCAGCAGCTAAGAGCATTGTTAATCTGGTATTGATGGCTGCCCCTGTCTAAGGTACTTTTCACACCTCAGTGATTGATTGTATGATGTTATGAATTAATCTGCAGTGTCAGTTGTCTATTCCTATTTTTCTCTGTTATGATGACATTCCTTTTAGCACAGCAACCACTTGCTTCTTGATGAATTTTTGCTCATTCTTTTTCAGAGGGACTCAGCATTTGTACTAGCAATAAGAAACATTTTTGAGACTGGGTGCTAAGGATAATCAATAAAAGATAAACACTGTATCACCACCACAAATACAGAATTTAGAAATCCACATATTACTCTGAAATCTGGTCTCTAATGAAAATAAAAAGTAGTGAAAAAAATTTAAATGATCTGCTAGACAATCAGCTGCAATACATTATAAAAATGAATAGCTCTGTTGAGGTTATACAAATGTGACAGGGTCTTCAGGCCTGGCTGTCCCTATCCATACCCTTCAGGGCTACCCCTTCCCACAGCCCACGACTCCATGGCACCCCCCAGTGCCATCATCCCCTGCCCCAGTGATGCTGCAGCAGAGCTGGTCTCCAGCTCCCACAGCCCTATCCTGTCCATCTATGCCCCTGGTGAGCCAGGCCCACCCTTTGGTCGTGTCCTGGTGCAGCCTCAGCCTGTCACTATCCTCAGGGAGATGTCTGATGCCTGGAGCTGCCCCACCGCCTCTGGCTGTCTGGCAGCTGACAGCAGAACTAGGAGTGGCCCTTCTGTCAGGGTCTGCCCTTCCTGTGCCACTAGCACTCCCTACGCCTCCGAGTGCTTCCCCCAGCCCAGTACTGACTCCTTTTCAACCCCAATGAGCCCATCTGGTCCCCTGAACTCGTCATGAACAACCTGACTTAATCACTTTCAGTTCCAACACCAAGTGCCCCTGTCACATCACGTTCCCAGTTTGTTCTTCCTGCCCCTTGCTCCATGTCCCTTGGGAGAGCCATGTGACAACCCACAGCAATTAAATCTCCCTTCTGACCCAAATCTGTGTGACCTGTCAACACGCTCAGACTTTCGCCTGACCCAATTTCAAACAGTGTAGGATGTAAATCACCTGACCACTCTAAGACTCCCTATATATATATATATATATATACACACACATATATATATATATACATATATATGTACATTTATAAATTAACACCGGTTAAATTCATAACATAACAGGTGTCTGGCCTCATCCTTATTATCACATTCATAAGACTCCTACGTGCCACGTTGTTCATGGTTGCTGACTGTTAGCTCCCAAACTCTGTGTCAGGGACCAGGGAGTTTGGGCAGAGCACAGAGCCAGAATTCAAGGCTGAGGGAGGGTGACTGGGAAACAATTCAATGAATGTCTTAAATCTAGAGAAGAGAAGACAGAAAGGGGATGTCATTAAAGTATACAAATACCTCAAATAATGGTACCAAGAGGATGGCGCCAGACTCTTTTCAGTGGTGCCCAGTGACAGGACAAGAAGCAATAGCCATAAACTAAACCAGCAGTTCCACCTCAAGATGAGGAAGTACTTCTCTACATTGAGCATGGCAGAGCACTGGAATAGGCTGTCCAGGGGATCCATGGAGTCTCACTTTCTGGAGACATTCAAAACCCACCTGTGTAACTTGCTCTAGGGTGACCCTGCCTTGGCAGGAGAATTGGACTAGATGATCTCAGGAGGACCTTTTAAACCCTAACAATTCTGGGTAATTCTGTGGATCCTGTGGGCACAGTCCCCACAGTACTCAACCAGGAAACAAAGTCCAGTGTGTGGTTGGTTACAGGTGCCAGTCAGGAGCCTAGAAATGGTCATACAATTCCATAGTGTCCAGGTAGGCTGAAATTCAAGCTAGGAAATCAAGGTTGGTCTCAGCAAGGTGAGTAACCTTGCTTAGCATGCTGACATGCAGCTCAGGCAAGCTAGATAGGAGTATTTGGGTTCCCAAGCAGAGCAGAAACACCCTTCTCAGCCTGCTCTTTCTCAGTAGCCTGATCCCAGATGACCCAACTGCACTACACCAGTGTTGGGCTGTCCAGCAAACCCTTGCAGCGAGCAGGAAGTGTGCTCAGGACCATGACCAGTTTGGAAATTGCAGAATAACAACTGAACAACAGAGAAAGTAATGCTGAAAAGCATGATTCCTTGGCATCATTCGATATGTTAGTACAGACAGATGTCTTAATTCCATGGATCCCCTCAAGTTATAGAAGAAAAATACTTGATGCTCACATGCTTGTGAAGACAACTAAAATTCTCATGTTTTCTTCCTTTTTACAGTAAAATCCATGTAGTTGCAATAGGTCTCAAACAGTCTGACTATAGAGGAAACTCCCTGGAAGTAGCATAGATACTGCTTATTCAGCCAATAAGGATGGGTAATCAGCTTCATCTTTCTCTATATTCGTAACTCTGTTTGTAGCTTTTTCTATATTTGTAGTGGTTTGGTTACATGATAATTCTATTCTTTCTCCACAGATAAATTTCTCCTTTTATGTGAAACATGAATTATAAAATAGGACCATAACTGTCCTGGGTTATCTATTCATGGGTGAGTATCTCAGTTAATGGAAACCAATCAAGATACCAGCTCAGAGATAAATTGTCCATTTGTTTTCCTAAATTTTCCCCATAAAGAATTTCTCCTAGTTTTCTTTTTCATGTCCTCAATGTTCTTATCCATACAAATGTTTCTCACTCTCGTCCAGGATGCTCTGAAGAAGAAAGATCTCTAAGGTTTTTATTGTGGAGATTGTATTTTGATACAGTCTGTAACATGTTTTTTTCAGAAATCTTGTCTTGCAATTAATTTCCTTCAGTCTAAAAGTGAAAATAAAAGTTTCGTGTTGACTCATCTGTCTTAGTCAGGATTCACAAAACCATTTTCACTACTATTTTAATGCAGAAGCAAAGATACATGTTTTGGAGCCATTAAAGCCACAGAAAGGAATGAAGAGGCAGATTTTATAGTTGCATGTACATGAACAAAGAGAACAACTAATCTGTGTTTATATTGAACTTTCCCTAGATTTTAATACTTAATTCCAGGAAGAAGAAATTTTTTTGCATGTGGTAACATCAGCTTAATGGAAAAAAAAATTCTTATGGTGTTTTTTTATAAATTGTCATCTAACTGAGCAACATGGGTCAATCTCTACATCCCATAACATTTTGACTTAATAAAGAAGAAAAGATTAGTATTATGGAATAACTTTTGCTAGACCTCATTTGTACAGAGAAGAGGAAATTATCCCTTTTATGCACTGAGTGTGAAGGTCAGATGTGCCAATGGGTCAGCATTCAGTGAAAGACAGTGACTGTTCTCTCTGAAACAGCTTTCACTACAGCTAAAGGCTAGAGTTCAGTGCTACACCGTGAGACCCATCTTTTATTACACTTGTCCATATTTCAAAGAAGAGCTTAGAATATGTGGGTTTGTCTAGAAAAAGAAAACCGAGGCATAGACAGGAGGAAAACACATTATTAGAAAAAAAGATGGCCATGAAGAGGTAAGCTTTCTCCTTCACTCAGAACAGAAAAATAAATAATTGACCTGAGACACAGATCTGTTATTATAGACAGTAGTTGAGAAACATTTTTAATGAGACTCGTGATTAAAACACTAAATAAGTTTTTTAATGGTTTTGGATGTTATAAAGGTAGCAAAGAAATATTTTAAGGAATGGATAGAAAAAATATCTGCAAGAAAAAAATTACTTACTTAAATTTACTTGATTCTGCTTTTGTTAAGAGAAAAACTGGCTGATACCTTAAGATCCGTTCCAACTGTATTTAACATCAATTCTGTCACAAATGGAGGGATGTTTATAGGGTTTTTTTTGGTTTTTTTTCAAAGCATGTTCAAAAACCACACTTAGGTTTAATTTTTGGTTTATGGGTTTGGGGTTTTTTGTTGTTGTTTTGTTTTGCTTTTGGTTTTGTTGTTATTTTTGTTTTAAGATATTTTTAGTTCTTTTTCTAACTTAGTTAAGATATTCTCTCCCCAGCCCAACATGAAAATTTCGAGGCTCTTGATGTAAGGATAATATCTTCCAACTATTTCCATAGAAATGCTTGAATAGTGGTTTGAGTCATAAAATATTAGATGGGCCAGTGCATTTGGCTTCATGGAGGAGCTGTGTGTAGGATTAGCATGTTCAGATCTTAAGTCAGTGTTCATAGTTTCCATTGCACATTTCATTTTATCCCAACCAAGTGCCTCTAAGCTAACATCTCCATCAATCTCCTTGCAGTCCTTGAATGTTTAAGTAGAAAAATAAATGGGAAAATAAAGTCTACTGTATATAACTTAATAAGGACTCAATTAGGGCTCTACTCCTTATATTATTTATGCATTTTTGCATTTGACAATGCCTGGGAACAAAATCAAAACCAGTTCTGTAGTTGTGCACAGAAGCATCGTACGTTTTTTTTTCCCCTTTGTAAATAAATCAATTTTTTTCTGAATATCTTTCTTCCACGGAAAGACTGCTCACACTTTCTGTGCTGTATCATCAAACAGCATCTTATTAAGCAAAAGCTGCAATTTGTTGTTGGCTTGGTGTTCATTCCTGACAGAGATTGAACTTAGTATTATAAAGCTCAAATGAGGTATTTCATGCATTATTTTTACCCCTCTAAGAAAGTTCTGAAGTTATATTAGTTTGACAGCGAGTTTCCATCCAAGGTTTTGTTTTAACCTCACAAAAGAGCTAATGTCAGAAATACACATTTTCGTTCATAGAGAGTAGGCCACTACCAGAGGCATTGTATCAGCTGAGAGTAGCTATAGTTCCATCCCAGCAGGGCAACTCTTCTGTTGTTGTGTCGTCTGTGTAAAGAATTATAACCTCAAGTGAAAATAAAGATCTTTGTTCTATGCAGAGGGCATCATTATGAAATTAAATTAGTGGGAAAAGACAGTGCTAAAGGTAGAATGCTAGTTTTTCCTTCCTTTTTGATTCCAAAAGAGATATATCAAAACGTTAGAGTATGATTTTGCTGAAGAAATAGGTGATAAACCATTCTAATTTAAATGTCTATGAGGGTCCCACCAGTGCAATCACAGAAAATGCGATCGTAACAGTGGCAACATTTATCATTTGCTTTGGAAAACATAAAATAGAACTTGTTATTGCATTAAGTTTAACCTCAAATCTGTCTGTGCACTAATTTAAAATCCTAAAGGATAGTACACTATCTGCAGAACTGAAAAAAAGCAGTGCATTGTACCTGGAATTTGCATTTAAAAATTGTTTGGGGTATTTCTTGGTAACACAATCAGAGCTGTTCCACTTCACTGAAATAATTCAATATGCACCCAACAATAGAAATAGTATTTTCTAATACAAGTAACCTTCCCAGTGCAAATCTACACAATCTCATAAAATATTAAATTGTATTCTTTAAAGCTGTGCAAGATAAGTGATGTTGTTCAAATGTGAGTCTTGTTCAACACATTTCTTTATTAATGCAAAATTTTCCAACTTTCTGAACATGAAAGTTTTCTTGCATGATATGCCTCTTGGCTTTTTTTTTTTGGTTTTTTTTTTTGTTTTTTTTTCCTGGAGGCAGTCCACTTCACAACTTGCCTAAATCTCCTAAAAAGTCCAATAATAACTATATCAAAACAAAGTGTAGTGTTAAATGTTTGAGGTTTTTTTCCCTGTTATGCTACTGTTATTGGTCCATATAAAACTGGTTGAGAGGGTAGCAATATTATCAGGCTGTTTTAAAAAGTCTCTAGGATGATGTGGTAAGGAGTATGTATATGATCAGACAGACATATTGCTGTCCATTAAAAGTTTTGAAAGGAATCACCAGAGAGCACTTAGCAGAAGCTACAAACATCCTCAGTATTGAACAGATAAGGTTATCCAAGCCCTTTAATGCCATCTCCGGAGACAAGCCTGAGAAAGCTTGATTGAGTTCAGAATATTTTAGCTTTTATGTTGACAAACTGATGCTACTAGAACTGTAAAAATGAAGCTTAGATGACAAAGTTGGCAACAACAGCATTTTTCACAGCAAAGGAAGCATTACCTGCTTACTATAACTAAAAGAATAAGGAGCAAATGGGATATAAAGTAAATCTCAAGCTGCCAAAATTTAAAAGAACATTTAAATCACACAGTCTGTTCATTCTAACTTGTTTTCAGCAGGAGTTCTTATACAAGTTGTACCTGATTTTCTGAGGTTTTTGTTTTGTTTGCATTAACCTTGATTGAAAACATGACAATACCAATACTGGAACAGAATACAACATATGGAAATTGTCTTAAGAGTCTGAAGGATTAGTTTCTATTTTATATTACCATGAACTCTAGGATGTCTAAAACAGTTTTTCATTTTCCTTCTGCCTGAAAAAAGAACTAACTGTTCTCCCAAGGAGCACCCACCAGTGGCATAAAACCAAAGCATTATTTTTGGTATGGTGTACAACTCTCTCCCCTCCATAGCTGACATTTCACTATCATTTCAGTATCAGTTTGGTTTTTTTTTTGAATCATTGCCTCAATGAGCTGAACAGAAAATGTTTTAACACATAAACTCACTCTTAGTCAGATACATAATACATTTTATCATTTATATGGCTTTTCTTGGTTAGAAAACCAATTTATTTTTCTAGTAGACCCCTTTATCATGACAAGTAAATTTAATAAATGTTAAACTTAATAAAAATGGAGAATGTATGTATCTTTTTTTTTTCTATGACTATATTTCTATATATGTGTGCATAATATGTCATAGGAATTGATTCTATGACTAGGCTTTGGAGACATTTGGGAATCCAGTAACATGCAAAAGAACATCTGCCTTGATATCTGTCTTTTTACCTTAAAGTAAAAATTTCAAAAAATTATCCATTTGTGAAGAATTTCAAGAACAATTATCATGAAGTGACAGAGAATTTCTAGTTTCTTCCCAAGAGAGAAAAATTACAGATAACACCTTGTAGCTATGTAGCTATTTATAGAAATTATATGTCAAGTACCATTATTTGAAATACATTTCTACCATCTGCTCAAGTCCCAGAATTCAAAATGGGAAGGTTCTGCAGTTATGATACACAAGTCTAAGATAAAATGTGAAAATGTGTCTATAATCAAAGCATTCCTGTCCAGCCTAGCCTAAAAAAATTATGTTCTTATTAGTCATAGGCCTCATATTTGTATCACATATATGAAGATATTCATACCTTCCAAATATCAACGGTAGCTTTATTAAAAGGAAAACTTAATGCATAACTATTAGAGAGTTGGCAAATAAATATTATGCAAGTTTACTGAAAGGTTCCTAGAACAGTGATCACCAGTGTTATGTAGTATGAAAAATACAGTCAGATTATTTCCTGCAAGAGGTTACCATGTAATTTGAGAAAGGTTTCATCAATTACAGCTTATATTTTAAAAAAATCCAGCTTACGCAAGATGTCCATTAACCTGAACTTGATATTCCGTCTTAGAACAAATCACCTCATACTGCTGATTATATGTGTGTTCTGAGATAATAGGTACAGTATCCTCTCCTACAATGACATCATGAGCCACAGGAAATTTTCTGCTTTCCTTGAACTGCAATGCTTACATACATGCTGAGCTGGTTTGGGCCAA
>VZRV01004138.1:107350-127257 GCA_013398115.1 Falcunculus frontatus | reverse complement strand
TTTTTTTTTTGTGATTACCTCTTGTTTTTCCCCCCAAATCTTCTGTTTTCTGCTCCCGGAGCAGGAATTGCCATTTCCATCCACTTGGTGTCAGCTCCGGCCCCACCATTCATCCGTTCATCCCAAATCACCCTGACCCCACCAGCACGGGCTGTTTTGATGGATCCATTCACTTCCCTGCAGCTAAAATCCTTGATTTGCCAGCATTAAAAATGAGCAGCTCATGATTATCCTACGGGATCCATACAGGAGTTCAGCCCATTTCCCAGCTGGAATCACACTGGGTGCCAGATCAGCCCTGGGAATACACTGCTTTTCAGAGCTTTAACCCTGCACCATCACCGGGTTAATTAAACCCCCCCAGTCAGTTTGGAAATGGATTCAACTCTGGGGTGGGGGGATACCCCAAAACGGAGCGCTGCTTTTGGTTGTGATGGGAATTTTTTTACTGGTGTGTTCAAAGTAGGATGAGCCGAAAGCTATTGGGGCATTGAACTCTGGGGAATTTATTTCCCGGAATATTTAATGCTTGAGGAATTTATTTCCTGGAATATTTAGTGCCTGAGGAATTTAGTATTGGGGTATTTAGCTCTGGGGCATTAAACACTGGGACATTTAGCTCCGGGGAATTTAGTGTTGGGGCATTTAGCATGCAGGGAATTCAGTGCCTGGGGAATTTGGCACCGAGACTTTTGGCTCCAGGGTATTTAGTGTTGGTGCATTAAACACCAGGGCATTTAGCTCCTTGGAATTTAGTACCTGGAGAATTTGGTGCCTGAGGAATTCGGTGCCTTGGGAATTCAATGCCTGGGGAATTTGGTGTCGGGGCACTTGGCTCCGGGATATTTAATATTGGCGCATTAAACATCAGTGCATTGAGCTCTGGGGTATTTAGTGTTGGGGCATTTAGTCCCTGGGGAATTTGGCATCGGGACATTCAGCTCTGGGGCATTTAGATCAATGCTTAAAACACTGATGAATTTAGCTCTGGGGCACTTGGTATTGGGGCATTAAACATGGGGGAGTTTAGATCTGGGTTATTTAGGATTGGAGCATTTGACACTGGGGCATTAAACACTGGGGAACTTAGCTCTGGGATATTAAACATATAGTGTTTACCTCTGAGACATTAAATATCAGGTGTTTAGCTTAGAGCATTTAGGGTTGGGGCATTAATCATGGGGGTGTTTAGCTCTAGGGTATTTATTATTGGGGCATTAAACATGAGGGTGTTTAGCTCTGGGGTATTTAAGGTTGGGGCATTTGGCACTGGGGCATGGAGCATTGGGGAGTTTGGCTCAGGGGTATTAAACACTGGGGTGTTTAGCTTTGGGTCATTAAACATGAGAGTGTTTAGTTCTGGGGTATTTAGTGTTGGGTCATGAAACCATTGGGGTGTTTGGCTCTGGGGTATTTAGTTTTGGGGCATCAAACATTGGGGTGTTTAGCTTTGGGGTATGCAGTATTAGGGTATTAAAAACTGGGGCATTGCTCTGGTGTATTTAGGGTTGGGGCATTAAATGTCAGGATGTTTAGCTCGGCGGTTTTTTGGTGGTGGGGCATTTAATATTGGGGGGTTTAGGGCTGGGCCACTAAACGTGAGGGTGTTTAACTCCAGGGTATTTGGGGCTGGGACATTAAATATTGGTGTGTTTAACATCCTTGCAGGTCCTGCTGCTCCCCGGATGTTGCACTGCAGAACACCCCTTGAGGCCCCACTGAGGCCCCAGAGAGGCCCTGGAGTTATAGACACGAGGGATTTGCATTTGAGGGATTTTCTCTTGAGGGATTTTCACTTGGACCCAGATTCCTGGAGAAATCCCAGCTCCGGGTTGAGCTGAGCTCTCTTAGCCCATGAACCTGCTCCCAGTGCACCCAGTCCAGTCCTCTGTATTTCCTAAGCGCAAATAAACCTTCCCCAGTGGAGTCTGAGCCTGGGAACGCACAGGGAACCAGGGAGAGGGTGGGAATGCAGGGGAGGGTGATGATGCTGGGGAGAGGGTGATGATGCTGGGGAGAGGTGGCAGCACTGTGGAGAGAGTGGGAATGTTGAGGAGAAGGTGGCAATGCCAAGGATAGGGTGGCAATGCCAGGGAGAGGGTGCCAGCGCTGGGGAGAGGGTGGGAGTGCTGGGGAGAGAGTGGGAATGTTAGGGAGAGGATGGAAATGATGGGGAAGGGGTGGGTATGATGGGGAAGAAGTGGCAATGCCAGGGAGATGGTGGCTGGGGAAAGGCTGAAAATTCCGTGCAGAGGGTGGAAATGTTGGGGAGAGGGTGGCAATGCCAAAGACAAGGTGGCATCTCTGGACACTGCACTGCTGTCCCCAGGGCCATGGATCTCCCCCACCACCTGCTTTTCCCTGGCTGGGGATGCTTAGGATGGTGTTGCCCCAGCACGTTCCTTCTTTTTCCTCCTCCTCCTTCTCCTCCTCCTCCTCCCCTGCTCCAGCCGGGAAGTGTCTGGCTCCGGTTGCGAGAAATGCTGCGGGTCCAGCAGAGAGCAGTGGTAACACACCGGCATCTCGGCCACCTCCCTCTTGCCCATCCCGGCCTTTCCAGTAAATCTTGATTTCCCTGGAAAGAGAAAAGTGGAATTTGCCAAAAACTTTGGAGCTTAATTAAAAAAACCACCCCAGTTTTCTTGGTAGTGGAGGGGGAATGGGAGCGGACAGGGCTGGCAGAGAGATTTATGGGCTGAATCGAGACTGGTAATTGCAAAGAAAATAAAAAAAAAAACTCGTAAGAGCAAGAAAAAACCCCTTGTAAAAATAAATTATCAGCTTCTCTATTAAATTATTCTGCCCTGCTGGAGCGGGACACCCGTGGCCTTTGATCCTCCCTCTGCCGTCCCGTTCCCAGCCCGCGGGACGGGGCCGAGGGGTCCCGGACGGTAATGGGCCCTGACAGCTTGGAAAAGCGAGACGGCCTCTTCGTTAATGAGCCCTAACGAAGCCAAGGGGCCCGACGAGCCCGGCGGCGGCTTCTGCTGAGCCGGCGGGGCTGGGAGCACCGGGGCCATGCCCCGGCGCGGCGGCGNCTCCTGGAAATGGGAGACGAGAAAAAAGAGAGTTGAGAGTTTGGTTTCCTGTGAGCTCGCAATGTACCTGCAACAGGCTTGCAACGGATTTACACAAGGGGGTTGCAATGGGGCTGGAACAAGTTTGCAATGGGTTTGCAATTAGTTTACAATGGGTTTGCAATTAGTTTACAATGGGTTTGCAAGTAGTTTGAAATGGGCTTCAAAGGTCCCCAACGAAACAGCAAAGAGCTTGCAAGGGGTTTGCAATGGGCTTAAAAGGAGCTTACAAGAGGGTTTGCAATGGGTTGCAAGGGGTTTGCAAGGGATTTGCAATGAGTTTGCAGTGGGTTTGCATTGATCTTGCAAGAAGTTTACAGTGGGTTTGCAAAAGGTTTGAAATGGGCTTTCAAGGCTCCCCATGAGTTTTCAGTGGGCCTCCAGGTTTTGCAGGAGGTTTGCAGTAGGTTCGCAATGGACTTGAAAGGGATTTGAAATGGGCTTGCAATAGACTTGCAATAGGCTTACAAGGGGTTTGCAACAGGCCTGTGACTGGCATGCAGTGGGCTTGCAATGGGCTTGCAAAGAGTTCACAATTAGCTTGCAACAGGTTTGCAATCAGTTTGCAGTGGATTTGCAATGGGCTTGCAGTGCCTTCTCTCCACACGGGCACATCCCGGGAATCCGAACCCCAGTCCTGACATTTGTCCCTCATCCTGGGGAGCCTCCTGGCTGTGCTGCTCCCGCTCTCCCAGGGCTGCCTCTGGATTCAGTCCATCCCGGGAAAGGATTTATCCCCCTATGCCACCCTGGGCCTCGCCCTCCGCGGTTTAAGGAGAAGCAGCTGCCCGGGTGGGAGATCAAAGATCCCCCTGGAGCCACGGGAGGGTGGAAAATCCCCGTGGCCACGGTGAGGAGGATCCGAAGGGCTCCGGCTGCATGGGGTGGTGACGCGTGGGACGGAGCCGTGACGGAAGCCCTGGAGCCACTGTGTAACTGGAATGAGAAAGGAGGGGAGTCCGGGCTGGGAAATCAGCCAGAAGAGGTTGGGAGCAGCAGGGTTCCTTTGATCCCAGCCTCGCTTCCAGGGTTCCTCCTTCCCTTGCTGCTGGGATTGCGAGGGGCTGGAGATAGGCTTGCAACGGGCTTGAAGTGGGCTGGGAATGAGCTTGCCATTGGGCTTGTAATGCATTTACAAGGGGCTTGCAACAGGCTTGCCAGGGGCTTGTAGTAGGTTTACAAAAGGCTTGCAACAGTCTTGCAAGGAGATTACAACAGGCAGTGGGCAGTGGGCTTGCGATGAGCTTGCGAGGGACTTACAATGGGCTTGTGATAGGTTTACAGTGGGCTTGCAGCAGGTTAGCAAGTGGTTTGCAACACGTTTGCGACAGACTTGTGATGGCCTTACAGTGGGTTTACAATGGGCTTGCAATTGGAGTGCGACAGAAATTAAAGTAATAAATAAATACGCACATAAATGAAGGGAATTATTTGCATCTTTACCATTTTGGGTGAATTTGATGCTTCTTTCAGCCTCCGTCACAGATTTGTAACAGAGAGAGAGGAAACCAGCCCCTTCACCTGCCCAGATCATCTCATTCCCAATGTTTATTCCATGAAAATGTTGACACAGTCCCAACCTGGACCTTGTTGGATGAGCAATCCCACACCAATTAAACAAATTTACATGGATTTGAGTTGGAGAGCTGCAAGTAGTCCATATCTGTAATTTTTTTTCTCTTACTGGGGCTACTCTACTGGAAGAATTTCACTTTCCTTTGGAGTTTTTCTCTATTTACGGCGGGATCTGAGGGTGTTTTTGGTTCTCATTTTGCACTGGGTAGGATGTTCAATATCACCCCCTGAAAAAATTACACGTATCAAGGTCCAAATTGCAACAGATCAAGGATAGAAATGCCTTTTGCTGGAAATTTGCCTCTTTGCAATCCTGAATCTTGGAGCAAGATGCTGAGAGGAGGGATTGCTTTGGGATAGGGTTGGAAAAGACATTGCACAACTGGTCTGAGAAGTTTCCAGCCCATCCCAACCTCTTAGTTTCATCCCTGTGATCCTAAATAAGGGAAGAGGAGTCAGGTCAGAGGATTTTCACCCACGTTGATGATTCACCCAACCCCACAACCAGTCCAGTCACCCGTGGGTGCGTGGGAACCGCCAGCGTGGGTTTGTACCCTCAGTGAAATCTCCTGGAGAACCTGCTTCTGGTATTTTGAGTTCTCCTAGGAGGGGGAAAGATGTTATCACTGGTAAATCCTGAGGAACTCATCTGGGTTGCTTCCCTCCGGCCAGGAATGTCCTCCAAATCCACCCAAGGAGGAGAAAATGCAGGGAAACCCCACCCTCTTACAGCAAAATGCTCCTTGTACTTGTGTTGTGATGAGCGTATAAAGCTGTAAACCCGCCAAATCCTTGGTGGATCAGCATGTTTTTGCGAAGCGAATGGATCAGTGGGTTTTTCCTGTGGATCCAGGGTGTTTATCCCTCCACACCAGCAGCAAGCAGCTATCCGATGCCTTCTCCACGCTCCTCACCATGGCTTGGGACATGTGATGATGCTTTGGTGCTGCTGCAGATGCTTCTCGGTCCCTTACCAGGCTCCTGGGAATCACCCAGCGGGGTATTTTCCTCGATAAACCACCAAAATTTGCAAAAATTCCATTTTCTTGAGCAGGGTTGAAGTGCTGCTGCTGGTTAACAATGATTTGAGACCATTTGAAGCACCTCAGGAATTTGCTTGGCCATCCCGCTTTTGGAATGTGCTAGAAAGCCCCATCCCCACATTCATCCATCCATAATTTGGGTGTGATCACCTCCAAAAGCTTTGAACACCAAGACTGGCTCTGATGAAGATGCTCCAAATGTGATAGGGTTGTCCATTACTGGGAATTTCTCTTCAGTTAACCCCTTGGATGGTCTCACCACCCACGGGAAGGGATCTCCTTGGATCTTGGGAATGCTGGCAAGGAAAAACAAAGAGTGAGCTCAGGGTTATTTATCGTGGGAGTGAGTCATGACCCAGACTGGCAGGGAGTGGATCTGGATTCTGGCAGTTGCGGGGGGTTTGGGACATGAGCTGGGCTCTTGTGGGCTGTTCAGGCTGGTGTTGGCACCCTGAGGACAAAATTGGCTGGAAATTGGTCCCTTTTGACCAAATACTGTATCTTGGAATGGGTGACCAAATCCCAGAGCTGCCTCCAGCCTGATTCCATGTTGCTTTTGGGGCACATCTGGCAATTTTGGGGCAAAAAAAGTGTGGTATCACCTACAGCTGCTTTACCCACATGCACCTGACCCCAAATAAACACAAAGCTTAGGCTCCCCGCTCTGAGAGGTTCACGGATGATGGTCTGATGTTCTTCCCATGTCTCTTCTGACATGGGATGAAGCTGGGACAGGGCAGCTCCAGCCTCTCCAGCCAGATGGTTTTGAGGCACTTTGAAGTCACTGACACAAAATCTTCCACCAGCTCAAACCCTCCTCTTTGCTTTGTCAGTGGATGCGGGGACCACGAGCTGCCTTGGTTCCTCTGGGATCAATCCTTCTCCTTCACTTTGCCCAGAACTGACCTGGTCCTGCTTGAGTTCCTCCTCCAGCTTTGCTTTCTGGCTGACATTAAACCCACAAAGCTTCCCCACCCTCCTCACGTCGGGTGTGAGCAAGAGCCAGAAACATGCAAAGTTCCAAAGGAGTGGACATCTCCAACTTGGCTCTATGTGCAACATTTGCTCCAGCTCCTCCTTTTCACGGCTCTGGTCCTCCAGCCCAGCCTTGTTGCTTCTCTTGCAGGACCTTCATCCCCTGCCCTCTCCAAGACCTTCACCTCTTGTTCACACCAAGAACTGCCCAGGTTGGGCACGTGATCCTAGGTGAGATCCTATTCCCACCATAGATCCCATGGGGTCACATCCTCCCTCTTTTCTTTCCTGGCCTGTGATTATTTATCTACCCCTTGGCTTCTTCCCTTTCCCACCCTTTGAAAGAGGGTTTTTGCTTCCTTTTGAGTCATCCTGGAGTTCCTGCTCTCTCCAGTCGAAGAGGTGAGTAATGTAGGGTTGGATGGGCCATACTGGTCCAGGGAGAGGGATGAAAGAGGAGAAGTTCGGATAACAACCAGACTGTCTCCTCTGAGCAGGAGAAGCCACAGCCCCATGACCAGGGAAGGTGCCAGATTTTCTTGAGGAATGAGATGTTAACAGCATGGCCAGTCAAGACCTTCAGGCCTGGGGTTGGTGTTACCTTCTTGGGACATTGTGGCCAGTAGGGACTTTCCCAGGTCAAGTGAAATCGGAGAGGGACCAATGCAGGGTCACCAAGATTCCCAAGCCAACACATGTTGGGAGATGTGGGGGAGCTGGGCTGGGGTGTGGTGAGGAAGAGGAGGGTGTTCCCAACTGGACAGAGCCAATCCTGCCTGAAAGTGCCCCATCTCTGGAAGTGCCCAAGGCCGGGTTGGAGTGCCCTGGGACAGTGGAAGGTGTCCCTGCCCATGGCAGGGGTGGAAGGTGATGGGCTTTAAGGTCCCTCTCAACCCAAACCAGACGGGGTTTCTATTCTAGGAAAATCCAAATTTACCTCAATTCCACACTCCAAACCGCCATTTCCATAACATGGGGCAGCACAAACCCTGGAGATAACCAAATTCCCGCGTTTTCAGCCTCCTTCCCCTCTTTGCGTTTTATAACTGGGGTAACCTCGAACAAAAACCCAGGGAATTATTTCGGCTCAACAGGTCGGAAAGAGGCCAAGACGCTGGAGGAGCTGTCGCATTGGATTTTCCAGCCCTTTGCACCAGCAGGAGAAATTTAATGTAAATAAACCCCCACTTCCATCCCATGGCACATCCAACCTCAATGTGGGTCGGAGCGACACCCAGCACCCGCCTCCCAATCCGGCTTGGCATGAAAATCCACGGCAAACATGTTCACTGAGGGTTTTTTTCCCCCTAAATCCTTCCTGGTAGAGTTTTCTGGGAGGTGATTCAGCATGGATTAACATCCTGAAATCGGGAATACGTGGTGGGGGAAGATGCCCAATGGACTGGTTCACCTCGATATTTCAAATGAAGAAAAGGGCGATTTGGGGGAATTTATGATTTTTGTAGTCCTGGGGAAGGGATGTTTAAATCCCCCAGGCTGAGCTGTCCCAGGGATTGCAAATTATATATGTATATAATCTGTAGATACAAAAATGTAAATTTATTTTTGTTTTTATATAATAATTTCTCTACGAATAAAAAATATAGAAAATATATATTACATATAATGCATAAATTGTATTTTATGTATTAATATTTATATTTTTAAAATATATACAGAGAGAGAGCGAGGGAGTGTTATATATATATATTTCTATAAAATATATAATTTACAACCCCTTTTCCCATCAAAGGAGCTGACTTCGAAAAGAAGAATCCAGCCTCAGGCTCAGCTGCCGCCAGCGTAATCCCCTGCAGCTCCTAACAAAGAATAGCGCCATTATTAATTAAACAGTGAAATTAAACTATAGATGCCTGAAAATATTTCCTGCTAGGGCACGTGCCCCCAAATCCCATGGCCAGGTTTATGGGAATCTCCATCCCTAACACTACCCTCAATCAGCCTCTTGCAGCTTTTAGGCTCAGTTCTAGGGGGTTTAATGGGAAATAAAGGCTTGTTTCTGCCTGGAAATCAGAAAGCATGTCTGGGAATGGGAGTGAATGCTAAAAATCCACCCAAATATGAGAAATAATCTCCAGGAACAGGAGTGAATGCTAAAAATCCATCAAATTTTTAATTTTTCAAGGTAAATTGGAGCTTCTAGAGAGAAATAATGAGAAGTCTCAGCCTTTTGAGTTTAAGCAAAGCATTAAATGCAAATTAATCCCTATTTTATCTGTTAAGATGCCCCCAAACCCCCTTTCTTTCATGGCCTTCTTCAGGTTGGGATGCAGGAGGCTCCATGTTTGGAAAAAGGCACCCCAAGTTTGCAAAACTGGGTGGTAAATTTGCAAAAGGAGGTCTCAGATTTGCAAAAAGAGGTCCCAGACTTGTAAAAAGTCACCCCAGATTTAAGAAAAGGCACCTCAGGGTCCAAAAATGGGGTCCAAGGTTTGCAAAAAGGGATCTCAGGTTTAAGAAAAATCCCCCCAGGTTTAAGAAGAGGAGCCCTGATTTCCAAAGAGTCCCCCCACATTTAAGAACTGTCCCCAGGTTCCCAAAAAATGGGTCCAAGGTTTGGGAAAAGGGGTCCCTGATTCGCAAAAACGGGTCTTGGTTTGTCACAGGGATACAAAAAGTGTTCCCAGATTTGCAGAAATAGACACCAGGGTTGCAAAAAGGGCCTCCAGATTTGAAGAACAAGGTCCCAGACTTGCAAAAAGGGGTCCCAGGTTTACGAAAAGCCCCCAAGTTTCAGAAAATGAGCCCTGATTGCCAAAATAAACCTCCTCAGGTTTAAGAAAAGATGCTCCAAGTTCCCAAAATGGTGGTCTATGGTTGCAAAAAGTGGTTTTGATTTGGGCAATGAGGTTCCAGGATTGCAAAAAGATACCCCAGATTCCCCAGAAGGGGTCCAAGGTTCCCAAAAAGGGCTCCCAGGCTTAAGAAAAGTAACCCTAAGTTTAACAAAATGAATCCTAATTAACGATCTTCCCCCTGAAATGTGAGAAAAGGCCCACGTTCCAGAAATGGGGTTCCAGGGTTGAAAAAAGATGCTTCAGGTTCTCTAAAAGGGATACCAGATTCCCCAAAAGGGATCCCAGGTTCCTAAAAAAGGGTCCCAGGTTTAAAAAAAAAGGAGCTCTGATTCACTAAAAAGGCTCCCAAACTTAAGAAAAGTTCCAAAGATTCCCTAAAATGATCCCAGATTCCCTAAAAGGCATCCCAGGTTTGCAGAAAAAAGGGGTCCCAGGTTTGCAGAAAGCCTCCCCAAATTCAAGGAAAGACAACTCAAATTCCCAATATGCGGCTCAATGTTTGCACCAGTCGGGTCCTGGTTTCCAAAAGTGGTCCCAAATTTCCACAAATGTCCCTCAAATTTAGGAAAATGCCCTCCAAATTTGCATGTTGGGGTCCAAGGGTCCCAGATCCTGGATGGAATTCCCACCCGCTTGCACGTGGGAATTGCTCTTGATTCCCCAAATGGACATTACCCTTCCCAAAGCTGAGTTGTGGGAAATGATGGAGCTGGCAGCAACCCCCTGGGGCTCAGGGGTGAGATTTCCCTGGATAATCCTCTAATTCCTTGAGCCCAGCGCTCCAATCATGGAAAAAACCTGTGGAAAAAGCAGCAAAAATCCCTGTTTGGAGCAGAAAGGTTTTTGTCAGGGCTGGATGTGCCCCAAAATCTCCGTGATCCCCAAAACTGGAATTTAGGGGTTCCCTCCCCAAGAGTTAAACATGTGAAATTGCAGTGGAGGGGGTTGTAGGGTGGGGTCCCCGGGGGTGGGGTCCCACAGGAAAACAATTTTTGAAGAATTGGGATCCACCCAAATTTTTGCAGCTCAGAATCCCCCATTGGGGGTCCCCTGTAGGACTGAGGTTCCCCAGAACACAAATTTTGCACTCCTGGGACCCCCAAAAGACCCATTTTTAGAGTGGGGGATCCCTGCCAAAAAGATCAATTTTGGACTACGGGGTCCCCCAAAAGGCCCTTTTTTGCACTCTTGGAGTTCCCCAGAAGACCTAATTTTTCCAACATGGGGTTCCCAACAAGATCTAATTTTACAGCATTGGGATCTCCCATAAAACATCCATTTTTGCAGCACGGGGTCCCCCAAGAATCCCATTTTTCACTCTTGGAGTCCCCCAAAAGACCCTTTTGGCAGTGTTGGGATCCCCTTCGAAAATGTCAATTTTTGCGGCACTTGATGCATTTCTGCATCTCCCCGGGGACCCAATTTTGCACTCTTGGGGTGCCCCACAAAACCTATTGTTTTTGACATCACTGGGTTCCCCAAAATACCCAGTTTGCAGCTGTGTGATCCCCAATGAACCTATTTTGGAGGTGTGGGATCCCCCAAAAGACTCATTTCAGCAGCGTGGGGTGCCCAAACCAGCCAATTTCTCCCCCAGGAGACCCCATTTTCCATCTCAGGGCCCCCCATGAGATTTGGATATTCAGCACCTTTGAGTCTTCCAGCACTTCACTTTCCCAGCCCGACATTCCCCAATAAACCGATTTTTGCAGCACTGTGCCCCCCAAAAATCTGGGGGGGTCCCCACAGAGCTCCATTTCTGTGGCCCCCGGAGTTTTTCATCTGGCCCAAAGATAAACCCAGCCTAAAGATAAACCCAGCCTAAGGAAACCATCCCCTTCCTGCGCCCCTCAAACCCCTTTGTTTTCCATCCCCCATCACCCAGGGATCCACTCTCTGCAGTAATAACAACAAAAACAATTAATCAATGATAATTTTAATTATTTGAGAACTGTTTCATTTACTGGTTTAAGCAGGTTTTTAACTGGATTTCACCCCATATTTTATTACACTCAGAATGTAAAATCCCCAGGATTCGAGGTGGCAGATGGAAAATGCCCCCTTAAAGCTGGATGTCCTGAAAAATGCTTGGAAAAAGGCAAAATTTAGTGTTTTAGTGGCATAATAAAGGGGGAAAGATAATAAATAATCTGAAAATGGAGGAATGGAGAAGGAAAATGATGTGGAAGTCAAATAGTGTAAAAGGTAATGAAGGGACATGAAAATAATGGGAAAAAAATCAGGAAAAAAGGAATAAATGCAGGAGGGTAAAAATGAGAATAGGGAGATAAAAAAAGAGAAAAGTTAAATAATGTGAAAATAAAGCCAGGAAAAGAAGTATAAAATCATATATAATATTAAATCACGTGTTCGGAAAAAGAAACTAAAGAAGAAGAAAAATAATACAAAATAATAAGAAAAGGAATAATAAAATAATACTAATGAAAAATAATGCAGAGTAAAGTGATAATAAATAAATTACAAATCAAAATGCATAAATAAAGTGGTAAAATGGATAAAAAGGGAAAAGAATGGAAATTGTAAAGAATATAAACATGAGAAGAATATAGGAATAAAATACTGTAAAAATAAAAGAATAGAAATGTAAAAGAATATAAAATATTAATTAAAGCCAAAAGGATATAAAAATGAATTATACAAAATAAAAGAATATAAAAATTAGTAAGAAGCTAATAGAAAAATATAAATTAATAAAAATTTAGAAAAAAAGGCTTACAAATGAATCAGAAATAAACGATTACTAACAAATAAATAAAATAAAAATAATATTTAAAATTATTGAAAGTAAAATACTAAAATTAAAATAATATAAAGTTTAAAAATATAAAAATAACAATAAACCCGAAGAATATTTAAATAAAAATATAGAAAATAAGCAACATTAAAAACTGAAATAAAACAATCCCAAATCCGAGCACATTAAAACCCAGGGATGCAAAACTGAACCCAGCACAAGAATTCCATTAATTGGATTTATTATTTCCCTGCCCGCCCCCTCGCGCTCCCAGGACATCGCTTTGCCGGGAATTCCGGGGAGGGAAGGACTCGGCGCTGGAGCGGATGAAGAGCGCTCACACCGCCTCCTGCTCTTCTTCCTCCTCTTCTTCCTCCTCCTCTTTTCCTCCTTTTCCTCCTCCTCCTCTTCCTCCTCCCCGCGGGGGTTCCCGGCCCTTTGTTCCCCCCACAAAGCCACATCCCGCCGTCAATAGCACCGGGAGGGGTTTTTTTGCGTTTCCTAAATTAAATAAACACGGGTTTTTTTCCCACCTTTCTGGAATTTTCCTGCCCCGGGAATGGCCCCAGCCGGGCTTGATTTGATTATTTTTTATTTTATTATTTTTTAGTTTGTTCTCCGGTTGTTCCGGGAAGAGGAAAACAACCCACGAAGGCACCAAGCCCCCAGCATCTCCCTGGGCGGGGAATCGGAGCCCAAAAATACCTGGAAAAAAATTCCATCGTGGATTAAACTTGTTAGAAAAGGCTTTTCCTTAAAAAAAGGTGGATCTGGGGATTTGAGAGGATGCTGCTGTTCCTGCATCCCTGCCCACATCACCTGTGGTACCCACAGCTGGTGGGATGCTGGAGTCACATCCCAAAAAACCTTCATCCACAGATTAACCTTTCTCAAATGATGGAAAATCCTCCCCTAGAAACCACAATTCCCCCCCTTAGTGGAGTTTAGGTGGGAAATTTGGGTAAAACTTTGAAAATCTGCCCCCCCAAAGTCACAATTTCCCTTCTTGGTGGTATCCAAGGGGAAATGTTGGAAAAATTATGGAAAACTCACTCCAAAATGTTACAATTTCCCTTCTCAGTGGGATCTAAGGAGGAAATTTTGGAAAAAAAAAAATTGGACAATCTTCACCAAAAAACTCACAGTTTCCTCCTCAGTGTTATTTAAAGGGGAAATTGTGGAAAATTCTCCTCAAAATATCACAATTCCTGTGAGCCTTCCAGTGGGATTTAAGGGCTCATGGCCAGTTCCACGAGTGTGACACGGGTGCGTGGTCTCAGCCTCTCTCCAGGGTGGTGAATCCATGGATCAAGCTTCCCCAAGGTGTGGAAAATCCACCCCAAAAAGTTGCATTTCCCCCCATTGGTGGAATTCAAAGGGTGAAATTTTGGAAAAATTATGGAAAATACGCACAAAAAAAAAAAAAATCACAGTTTCTCCCTATCATGGGGATTTAAAGGGGAAATATTGAAAAAATGATGGAAAATCCACCCCAAAAATCACCTTCTCCAGGGGATCTGAGGTCTCAGGTCTGGCACTGTCAATGCCATGGGCTTACCCTTCTCTCCAGCTGGGAGTTTTTGCTCCACTTTTCCTTGGGAAAAGAGACTAAAGGATGAAGAGGTTTTTTCATGACATTTGAAAGATTAAAAACATGGAGTTTTGGGAGTATTTATTGAGTATATTTTATAAATTCTGTTTATTTTAGTCATCTTTAGATAGTATTATGTTACTATTGAAATATGGATAATTATTTGATTCAATTTTATTCTGTTCTATTATTCTATATTACATCTTCTTATATATTTATTATATTTTATGTCTTATATCTTCATTATCTTTTTTATCCTATATTATATTATTAATGTAACACATTATACTATATTGCCGTATATATATTGTACAACATATCCCAGTGAATTAATATTATATTTATATTATTATTAGATTAGTATTATGTTTCTATGACATATTAATGTTATTTTTATCTCGTATATTAAATAGAGATATAAATTTGCAACTTTCTACGGAAAAAGGCCCCAACCCCCCATATACAATTATTTTTTTTATACATTTTTGTGTCTTCCTAATACAAAAAAGACCCTAAACCCTCCATATATTTAAATTTATGTACAATTTTGTGGCCTTCTGTTGCGAAACTCACCACAAACCCTCTCTCTGTGTATAATTTTTCAGTTTTCTTGTGCAAAAAAAGGACCCTCAAATCCCCCATATTTATTTTTTAGATAGACTTCCATGGCTTTCTAATCCAAAAACACCCTCAAAATGCATTTTTAATCTAATTGTGCAATTTTCTAGTGGAAAAACGACCTCAACCCACCTTATATATATTTTAAAATATGTACTTATAATTTTTCAGCTTTTTAGTACAAAAAAGACCCCTGAATCTCCACACATGTATTTTATTGTGGCTTTCTTGTGAAAAATTCCCAATTAAGCTCTGAATAGATAGATTTACATCTAATTTTGCAGCTTCTTAATGCAAACCCCACCCAAATCCTCCTATAGATTAATATATAATAAATATTTTATTAATATTTATAATATTCATGTGTCTGAGCATCTCAGCCCCTTGTTCCACCTGGGTACCAGCTCCTGGCTCATCCCAAACCAGCATCCTCAGGGTTCTTTTCCATGGGGAAAACACTCCTCCAAGTCCTTATATCCACAACCCAGGAATAAAACCCTTCCACTGTTCCCTGGTATCCCAAATCCTGATGTCAATCAGTTTCTGATGGACGCAAAATGATAATTTCCCCCAAATTTTTGGAAAGTTTGATTTTTTGGGCAAGATCCTTCATGCAGAAATATATTTATCTTGACCTTTTTTTTTTCTTTCTCTCAAATTTATTTTCCCATCTTCTGAGTAAATGAATTTTCAGGACTTGTACGGAAAATAAATGAGGGTTTGTGTCTATAAACCCCACAAATGTGATGGTTTTATTCAGCGGGACACGAATTTTTCAGGTGGGCGATGCGGGAATTCACAGATTTGGAGCCTTGATGGAAAATTACCGCCGGGGAAACAAAGAAATCTGGGATTTGGGAATAAACAGGCGGGCCAGGAAGCTGGGAGGAAACCTTGGGCAGGGGAAGGGAAAAGAGAGAAAAGCTCCCACCGTGGGGGGCAGCGAAAATAACCCTGGGGGGCCGGCACGTGGGAAAGGGACTTCGGTCCTCATCAGAGGGACCCCATATCTGGGATTCCACAGCATGGGGGCGAAATGCAGCTCCAGGCCAGGGGGGCCAGGCCTGCACCCCCCTGATCCGGTGTTTGGGGAAGGGTTGGGAATTCTAGAGGCAAAGGGAATAAACCTTTCCCTGGCTTTATTTGACCTCATGGCACTTTGTGAACGGCAGGTGTGCAAGGCAGGGAGTGTGCAAGGCAGGGAGTGTGCAAGGCAGGGAGTGTGCAAGGCAGGGAGTATGCAAGGGAATGGGGAGTGCAGAAGGGAATGGGGAGCGTGCAAGGGAATGGGGACTGCAAGAGGGAATGAGGAGTGTACGAGGAGAGAACATGTAAGAAGGAAACAAATTAGCAGGGGAAGTGAGTATGCACAAGGAGCAAGTGTGGAAGGGAGTGAGTGTGCAAGGAGAACAGTCCTAGAAGGGCACCAAGCTGCAGAGGGCCTGAGTGTACAAGAGGAGTGTGCAAACAAAGGGAGTGAGAGTGGAAGGTGAATGAGTGTGCAAGGGGAGTGACCACAGAGGGAGAGCGAGCAGGAAAAGGGGCCGAGTGTGCAAGGGCAGCAAGGGTGTGTTGGAACACATGGGAACAAGTGAGCAAAGGGATAGGTGTGCAAAGAGAATCAGGGCTCCAGGGGAGCAAACTTCCCAAAGGAACAGGCAGGGAAGGGGAGCAGGTGTGGGCAGTGTGCACAGGGAGCAGGCACGCAAAGGGAGGGAGTGTGGGCAGGGAGTGCTCAAAGGGAGTGTGGAAGGGCCCAGTGCGAGGCACTGTGGGGGAAGCCAGGCTGCGCAGTGCCAGTCCCCATCCCTGACTCCCACTGGAGCCCCCAGCATTCCCATTTTCCTTAGGTTGTCCCAGTCTTGTGGAAAGGAAACTTCAAAATACGTCCATCGAAAAAAGGGCCTCGGGCTGGATGAGCTCCCAGCACCCACACCCGGCACTGGCACCCACGGCTTGGGGGCTGGGAATATTTGAGAGGTTTTTTGGGAGCAAATTCCCTAAATCTGGCTCCTGAGCGAGCAGGTGGGATGTGGGGACACGAGGGGATACAGGAGCTGGGAGACGCCTCAGCCCAGTGGTTGTTGCCAGGGAGCGTGACCCTGGGAAAAGGGCTTGGACATGATACTGCTTCCCAACCCTGGAGGATTTTTTCTCTCATCCAGCTCTGAAGCATCCCAAAAAATGGGCAAAGAAGGGATGAGGAGGCAGGGAGGAGGCAGCTCCCGGACAAGACGGTGCCCATCGCCCGTGTCAGGCCGGCACACGCCCACCCCGCCCTTGTGCAAGTGTTTGGAATGAGGAAGGAACTGCTCCTGCTGCTCCCGCTGCTGCTGCTGCTGCTCCCACAGCCTGGAAGTGCTGCTGGACCCTGGCTGGGGCCTCATCCCAAAATCCAACCCCACCCCACAGTGACCTGTCCCCAGGTGTCCCCAATGCAGGACCCCTCAGTGGGACCCTGCTCAAATGGTGCTCCAGGACATCTGCCCACTGTCACTGCATGAAATGTCCTTCATTCCCCCACACACGTCCTTCACCCCATGGAGGTCCTTTACTCTGCAGATGTTCTTCATTCCCTGAACTTCCTTCACGCCACAGGTGTTCTTCACCCCATGGATATCCTTGACACCATGGATATCCTTCACTCTGCAGATGTCCTTGATCCCACAGATATCCTTCACCCCTCGGATGTTCTTCATCCCATGAATGTCCTTCATCCCCCCATGGATGTTCTTCACCCCAGAGACATCATTCCATGTATGTCTTTCACCCTATGGATATCTTTCACCCTGGAGACGTCCTTCACCCTGCAATCTCCTTTATCCCCCATGGCCCTCCCCATTCCCACTGGGAACTGGTGCCTATCCATGCCATGATCTTCCCTGGAGTCAGCCTTTGCTTGGATCCAGAGCAGTGCTTCCTAAGCTGACCTTGACTCCTGCAACAGGTGGCAACAAGCCCTGATCTGACACCACCCCCCAAATTTTGGGGCTCTGGTGGCCAAGCAGGGCAGGTCCTGGCAGCTCCAGGCTGGAGCGGTTTTGGGAGGGGGATTTGACCTTGGGTTTGGGAAGGGAGAGTTTTTTTGGCTGACCCACATTTTTGGGAGGTCTGTGGGAGATGGGGGTGAAGCCCTAAAATGCTGACCCCCCTCAATGAGCCAGGAAATGTGGAAAAGAGGGGAAAATCCATCTGAAATCCCAGGCTGGGGAACACAGAGTGAAATTCAAAAGCTGCAGGAATTTCAGAGACTGAAAAGTGCGGGAGGGATCAAAGTGGCTGTGTGGGAATGGGCAAGCCCCGGCGAGATCCAGGCTGACCTCGCTTTGACATTCCCGAAGAGTTGGATCCATCCTGTCAGCATCACTCATCATCCCAGTGTGCGTTGCTGAACCCCCTCACTCCCAAACCCCTGGCTTGAAGCACCCAAGGAACCCCAATGGGGGATGTTTTTGGACTTTCTGGTATGTTCTGGGCATCCCCCAATCCCACTGGGACGGTTGCAGCCGGGCCGGTTCCCCGGCATGCTGGGACGTGCTGGGAAGCGCTTTTCCAGCATTTTCCTATCTGCCTTTTATGCAAAGAATTTGATGCTAAAAACCAGTGCCGGGGGCTTTGCCCTGGCTCCATCCCACCCTTCCTGCGGGATGTGGCAGTGCTGCTGCCCGTGGGGGCTGGATTTTGGGATTGCATGGGAATTGCACGGGAATTGCACGGGAATAACATGCGATATCATGGGATGATTGCATGCAATTTCATAATTTTGCATGGGATTTCATGGATTACATGGGAATTGTGTGGGATAATTGCATGGGATGGTTCCAGGTTATTTAATAGAATTCCTTGTGGTGATCGTATGGGAATTGCATGGGATTCCATGGGATGATTGAATGGGACTCCTTGGGATGACTGAATGGGATTATTGATGGGATTGCACAGCATTTCATCAGGTGAATCCGTAGGACTGCATGGGATTGCTCTAGATTCCGCTGGGATTGCGTGGAATTCCATGAGATTGTGTGGGAAGCGAAGCTTGGGAACACAGCAGGAGGGGCTTACACAGGTGCATGGTGGATTGGAGGACATGGGATCAGGGTGCAGGGGGATAACTGAGGTAGAGCTGGGCACTGCCGGCCACCCTTTTGCACATCCTCAGGGCTTTTACCTGCCCCATCCCATTTACATCCCCGGGAATGGGGAAGGAAAATCCACCTGGGGAGATACCAGAGCCAGTTTGGCCATCAGTGAATTCCAGACCCACTGGAGCCTCAAATTGGGGTTTAAAATCCTTAAACCTGCAGAGCGCCTGGATATGGCACAAAAAGGCTCTTGGCATTTCCTTGGCCAAATCCAGCTGAGAAAACCTACAAATATGGGAATTTCATGGCAAACGCCATCGATCCTCCCTTCTCCAGCCAGACCCTCCCCATCATCCCCCATTTCTGGGGGGTCTGAGCCCCCCACTCTGTTGTCTCCACTTCCACCTAATGAGTGGAGCCTTTTCCTTTTCCTAATTAAATCCTGCTCATTAACCCACGGGATTTAATTGCTCCCGACGAGGGGCAGCGAGGGCTGCATTTCCAATTTCCTTCCCTTAATTCTTTTAATTGGGAGAAGCAGAGGGATGGTGACCCAGCACCACCAGAAAATCCACCCAGCCCAGAGTTTTTGGGAATATTTTCCATCTCTTTCATCCAATAGCTTTGTATCACCCCCAAAAATAGGGAGAATACTCCCAAATCCATGAGGAAAGGGTTGTAAGTGCTTGTCGTCACTCCCATCAATGCTGACACCACCAGCACCACCACGACTACTACTACTACTACTACTACTACTACTACTACTATAATGTTGTTGATCCAACCTTTTATTCCAGATTATTTATAAAGCAGAAAAAAATTTTCAATAAATCCCTGAGCTGACAGAGGCATTTTTGGGGAGGTTTGGGGATTTTTTGGAAGCAAGCTGTCAGTGTGGCTTTTCTTCTTCTCCCACTTGGAAAGGAGTTTGTAATCTGCCTCCCGGGTTTTTTGGGAGCTGCTGAATCATGAGTTTGGGGAATGGTGTTATGGAGAGGGCGGGTGAGGTTGTGGAAGGTGGAGTGGTGTTGGAAGAACCTCACAAAAATCAAGCTGCCTTTTCTTGGGTGGGTACTATTCCCAAAAAATCCAATTGCATCCTCCTGGAATGCCGATAAACCCCTCCTGAACCAAATTGTGTTGTCCTGGGAGGGTGATGATCCCCAAAATGTCTGATTGCATCATCCTGGGGTGATAATGATCCCCCCCAAATTGAATTACATTGTCCTGGGGATCCACCAGGCCCCCTCAAAATCAATTTCCACCATTGTGGGATGGGGATAACCCCCCCTACCCCCCGAAATACCATTGCATTGTCCTGGCTGGGCTATATCCCTGCAAAAATCAAAGTTCATCCCCCTGGGAGGTTGATGGC
>VZRV01004138.1:75098-95587 GCA_013398115.1 Falcunculus frontatus | reverse complement strand
AATCCCACCCCCCCCGCAAAAAATTCCCCCCCCCCCCCCCGTGTCCGAAAACAAACCAGCCTCTGCTGCCAGCCTGGCTAAAATAGTACATCCCGCTAGGCAGCTTAGGGCTGTAATGGGATTTGAGAGGGAGTTATTTAGCTCCAGCCTTCCCGGGAGAATTTATTTCCTCCTTGCTTGGCGTTTTTGTTGGGAAAAATCCCAGCAGTGCCTGCAGGATGCTCTCTGGGTGTGGCCGGTGGAACTTTTAACCTCGGCTCTTAGTGAAGGTCTGGGAGTTAATTAAGGTTTGAGTCATCCCAAGTGACTGCTCTGACAAAGAGCTCTACCTTGGAGTTTTGCATCCCAGCACAACATCCCGGGAGGAGAGGGGCTTGGCTGGGAAGTGCTGTAAGGGGGATGGAGTGCAGGAGATGTTGGCTTCTCCCCTAATGTAATGCCAGGACCCTCCAGCTGCTGGTAGATACCCATGGGCCATGGAAAACATTACTTTTCCCTCATTTGGTGTCTGTTTGAGGTGTTAAAGATTTGGAAAATTAGCTCAGAATTCCCATGTGGCACTTGGGCACAGCTCTTGTGCTGGAATAAGGTGTGGAGGGACAGCCTGAGCTCTGGCGGGAGCGAAGCTGTCCCTGAGTGTCACCACCCCAAAGAATTCAACCCACCAGGGCAGGCTCCAGCAGCCAGAGTTTAATCCCATCCCAGTGAGTGGCTCTGGAATGTCACCTCAAGCATTGAGAAAAATCCTCCTGGGAGAGGAGACCCTGTGGAAAAACTCCCCAGGCCTCATCAGTGTGGGAAGAGGAAAAAAACCCAGGAATTTGTTTGAGGTGTTACATTACATGGTATTGAATCCCGTGATTCAATTCTCGTGGCTGGAGACTGCAGCTCCCACCCAGAATCTGCAGGGTGCTGCTGAAGGCATCAACCTCCTGAAATATCCTGATGCCTCTTTGCCTTCACCTGGACTGGTCCGACGCTGGGGATATCCATTCTTAGGTGGCCCTGAGCACCCTGCTTGGGAGATGGGCAATGAAGCAGTGTTTGAGCCGCTGGAGCTGGGAAATCCCTGGGATTGTGCTGAGGAGCTGCTCCCCGGCATCTGCCCTCATTTTCCTCAGCTCTGGCACCGTGGGAGGCAGGAATGCTGTGATCACCACCCTGGTTGGAGCCACAATCCAGGAGGACCTTTGTTTCCCTGGACTGAAGGATTTCTCTCCATCTTTTCCCAGCTGGCTGCTCCAGGCAACATGGGCAGGCATCAGCTGTGAGCTTCCCATGGGACTGAACTCCGGTGCCCACAGCCCCCAGCAAATCCAGACCCTCCTGATGGGTGTTGCCACAGTTTTCCTCATGATTTTGGGGATGAATCCCTGGGGCTCAGGCCAGGAGGAGTCACGTGGTGCAGGACAAGTCACCTGTGTTGGGGGGAAGGGTTTAGGATGCTCCGTGTAGGAGCATGAGGGGAGGTGGGATGAGGGCTGTCCTGGGCAGCAGGATATGCTGGACACAGGGGGTCATCCCAGCTTTAAGGATGGGGACATGTAAAGTGTGGAATTGGGATAGGGACACATTACTGTGCAGGATTGGAATGCATTGGACTTGGAATGGGGATGCATTGGGATAAACTGGGGCGGGATGGGGATGCATGGAGGTGCAGGACTGGGACAGGAATGCCTCAGGATGCATTGGGGCACAGGATGGGGATTCACTGGTATTGGGATTCACGGAGCTGCAGGATGGGGATGCATCACAGCGCTCTGCTGAAAAGGGGGGAAAAGCCCCAGTTTTGGGGAAACCAAATTTTTTTTTCGCCCTTCTCCCTTTAAACCCATTTTTCATCCTCTCCTCTCCCAAAAAAAGTTGGATTCTTCAAAGCATCCCTTTCTTCAAGAGGAAGGGGGCAGGAGGGGATGTTATTTTCAGAGACTCCGTGGCTCTACTGAGAGCCTGACCCAACCCAGACTTCTCCAATAATCCAATCGATTATTTATTTTGGGGATATTGGGAAAAGGGGGAAAAGCATCTAAACATCCAGGGGAAACAGGAGGGAACAAAATCACTTAAATATGGAAATTCTAATGGTTTATGTGCTTTGGAAAAGGAACAACTCGGAAAAATAATACTACTGGGACTTGTATCCAGCGCAATGTGAATTTCTTGTGCTGTCTCTGCCAGGGCTCCTGTTTGGGCTTGGATTGATGGGAAAAGTGGAAAGTGAAGCATGATGGTGTAAACAATGAATTGGGAGTGAAACCCTTCAGAGCAGCAGAATCTTGGAGCCACCTGAGGCCCAGCAGAGCAGGGAATCTCTGGAATTTCTGCTCCTTCCAGCTGGGGTTGGTGGGGTGTTACGGAGCCCTTTGCTGTGGTGATTTGGGGATGGGTGACCCTTAAATCATGGTATTATTAGAATGTTGGGTTGGAAGGGACCTTTAGAGGGTCATTTAGGCCATTTCCCAGCCAGGGGCAGGGACAGGAACTTGGTGAAGCTACCAGTGATGGGCTGGCTTTAAGAATACATTAAAAGTATACAAAAGGTATATAAATGTATATATTTCGTATATAAGTGTATGCATTTTGTGTATAAAAATATACAAAATTTATATAAAAAGATCCAAAATTTTTATATAAAGACACCTAAAATTCACAAACCAGGCTGTTCTTGGTGTTTCAAACCAAGGCCTGTGTTGGGTGTTGGCATCACAGTCCTGCAGAACCACGGCAGAGGTTGTGTGTTACAGAATTCTTGGGGGAAAAAACCTGGAAATCCAATTCCAGGAGTATCCAAGGGGATGGGAACTGCCCTGTGTTCCTCCCCTTCCTCCGTGGTGCTGGCACATCTCTGGCTCCTGCCCTGCCCTGGGGAGCATCATGACCTCCCCATGCCCGCCCGGCGAGTTTTGGCAGCGCAGTCTCTCCCTCTCCGGGCAGGGTGAGCCCAGAACCCGTCTGGCTGCATTTCCCCCACGTATCCCAGCAGGTTCCCTCCCTTGGGCTGGAGCCGAGCCTCGGCCGGCAGCTCCGGTGACGGTGACGCATTGTCTTGTGAGCTGCACTGGCCACGGGGACTTGTCCCTCCGGTGGCATAGCTGAAGCGGGGGTGGGTTCGACATGTGGTTTGGTTTCTCTCCTTGTTTTCCAGGTGATTGAGGATTTCTACAACCGCACGTGGCTGTACCGATACGAGGAGCCCATCAGCCCCGCCACCCTTACCACGCTCTGGTCCCTCTCTGTTGCCATCTTCTCTGTTGGGGGCATGATCGGCTCCTTCTCTGTGGGTCTCTTTGTCAATCGCTTTGGAAGGTGAGCTCTGAGCCTGCTGGATCCCTGGTAGATCACTCAGTGGGGAGGTTGTGCTGCCTCACCCCACTCTGGGCATTCCAGGACTGCCAAGGGCTGATGTTGGGGTTCTCCTGGTGTTCCTCACCTCTTTTCTCCATCCCTCTCCAGACGCAATTCCATGCTGATGTCCAACATCCTCGCCTTTGTGTCAGCTGTCCTCATGGGCTTCTCCAAGATGGCTTTCTCCTTTGAGATGCTCATCCTTGGCCGCTTCATCATCGGCCTCTACTCTGGCCTCACCACGGGTTTCGTGCCCATGTACGTGGGCGAGGTGTCCCCCACTGCACTGCGGGGAGCCTTGGGGACTTTCCACCAGCTTGGCATCGTCCTGGGCATCCTCATCGCACAGGTGAGCACTGGAGAATGTTTTGGGGGGTTTCCCCCTTTTTTTGATCCTGACACTCATCAGGGCCTGCAGGGATGAGTTGCTGTGGATCTGCACAGCCTTTCAGGTGGAGCTGAGGTGGGAAGGGTGAAAGTGGAGCTCGGCAGGAGCAGGGATGCTGTAGGATCTGAAGGTTTGGGATAGGCAGCATCAGGATATTGACATCTGTTGGCCACCTGGAAGCAGCAGAGGAGTCCCTCCAATGGGTGTCCCAGCTTGGAGTGCACCATGCGTTGCAGAGTTGTGTCCAGCCAGGACTTTTCCAGATGGGATAGGTGGCTCAATCCCTCTCCTCCTCCTCAGGTGTTTGGTTTGGACTTGATCATGGGAAACGACTCTCTCTGGCCACTGCTGTTGGGCTTCATCTTCGTTCCTGCCCTGCTGCAGTGCATCATCCTGCCCTTCGCCCCTGAGAGCCCCCGGTTCCTGCTCATCAACCGCAACGAGGAGAACAAAGCCAAGAGTGGTGAGTGGCTCCTCCGCAGGGCCCATCCTGGCACTCTGGAGGGTCCTCGGCATCCCCTGACCCCACCTCTCCCTGTCAGTCCTCAAGAAGCTGCGGGGCACAACAGACGTGAGCAGCGACCTGCAGGAGATGAAGGAGGAGAGCCGGCAGATGATGAGGGAGAAGAAGGTCACCATCATGGAGCTGTTCCGCTCGCCCATGTACCGCCAGCCCATCCTCATCGCCATTGTCCTGCAGCTCTCTCAGCAGCTTTCAGGGATCAACGCGGTGAGTCTCAGTGGGATCTGAATGCCAGGGGTCGTCGGCTTGGTTCACCCAGAGCTCCAGGACCTGACTTGTGGCACCTCCCTGCCCTTTGTAGGTCTTCTACTACTCCACCAGCATCTTTGAGAAGTCGGGGGTGGAGCAGCCTGTCTACGCCACCATTGGCTCTGGTGTGGTGAACACAGCCTTCACAGTGGTCTCAGTGAGTTTTGGCTCCCCCAGGGTCTCTCCAGGGAAGGTGGGAGAAGGGGCCTTTCCTGCAAGCTGGAGAGGTGCTGACGGACCATGTCCATCCCACAGCTGTTCGTGGTGGAGCGAGCCGGGCGCAGGACCCTGCACCTCATCGGGCTGGCTGGGATGGCTGGATGTGCCATTCTCATGACCATCGCCCTCACGCTGCTGGTGAGTGCTGGGGAGGCTGGGAGGAGGAGGAGGTTGAGGAGGGATGGTTGGAGAGGAAGAAGGACTTATTCCTCCTTGAGGTGATGGCTGAGCACTCAGTCCCCATTGTCACATCTCTCCTGAGCTCCCAGAGTTCCAGTTTCCAGCTCATGGCTCCTCTGCCAGCACCAGCTGAGGTGTCCAGGTGCCATGTTCCCTTCATGGCACTGACCTTCTATCTCTCCCTTGGCCTAGGACCAAATGCCCTGGATGTCCTACCTCAGCATTGTGGCCATCTTTGGGTTTGTGGCCTTCTTTGAGATTGGCCCAGGCCCCATCCCGTGGTTCATCGTGGCAGAGCTGTTCAGCCAAGGCCCCCGTCCCGCTGCTTTCGCTGTGGCTGGACTCTCCAACTGGACCTCCAACTTCATCGTGGGAATGGGCTTCCAGTACATTGCGGTAATCACAGCTGGAATACTGGGGGAGTGGGGGGTGTGACTGGGGATACAGGAATCTGGGAGTCCCAGGGGATCCCAGGAATCCAGGGGAGTCTCAGTCCCACCCTCTGAGACTATGTTGGTTCAGGGTAGATACAGACCCCAATTCTGGATCAGGGATGGAAAGAGTGTCCAGCTGAATCCCTGTGCCAGACTTTAGTGCAGGATCCCATTGCTGGATCCTGCTGCCAAATCCAAATCCCGGGTCTGGTTGCTGGTTCCTGGTGCTGGATCACATTGCCAGATTTTGGCGTGGGGTCCTGGTGTCAGATCTTGGTGCCAAATCTGGCTGCTGGATCCCAGTGTTGGATTCCAGGGCCACATCCTTGAGTCCTAAAACCTGGGCTGAGGTGGTTTGGTTGGGTTAAAGTCCCTTGGGAAGAAGGACTTGGGGCTGGAGCTGGAACTGGACTCAGTGTTCCTTATGGAACTCGAGATGTTCCTTGAAAGGAGGACCTGGGTCTTGGAAGGCCATGGCAGGTGTGGGCAGGGTGGTACCAGCTGATCCTTCAGCCGTGGCCCATCACTCTGAGTCCAGAGATGAGAACGCAGCTGGGGAAGGGTCTGGAGCACCAGGAGCAGCTGAGAGAACTGGGGGGGGGGCTCAGCCTGGAGAAAGGAAGGCTCAGGGGGGCCCTTCTGGCTCTGCACAACTCCCTGACAGGGGGGTGCAGCTGGCAGGAGTCAGGCTCTGCTCCCAGGAAACAAGGGACAGGATGAGAGGAAACAGCCCCAAGCTGTGCCAGGGGCGGTTTAGATTGGGTATGGAGAAAATTTCTTCATGAAAAGGGTGGTCAGGGTGGTGGTGGAGTCACAATCCCTGGAAGTGCTCAAAAACGTGGATATGGCTCTTGGGGACATGGGTTAGGGGTGGACCTGATAGTGCTGGGTTGGTGGTTGGACTCGATCTTGGGGGGCTTTTCCAACCTCAACAGCTCCATGCTTCTGTGACCTCCATCCGTGCACTCACCTCCCCCTTTCCTTTCAATCCCAGCAACTCTGCGGCTCCTATGTCTTCATCATCTTCACGGTGCTGCTCGTGCTCTTCTTCATCTTCACCTACTTCAAGGTGCCGGAGACCAAAGGCCGGACCTTCGATGAGATCGCCTCAGGCTTCCGGCAGGGCGGAGGCGGCCAAAGCGACAAGACCCCGGACGAGTTCCACAGCCTCGGCGCCGACTCGCAGGTGTAACCGGGACCCCCGGTGCCACCACCCCCCGAATCTGGGGGGGACTTTTTAAAATACTTTGTACAGACCCCAGGCAGGAGGGAGTGGGGGGGGGGGGGGGGGGGCGCGGCACCNGGGGGGGGGGGGGGTCGGGCTCTGACGCCCCTTCTCCAGCCTTCCCCAGTGGTTTACTGGGGACAGACTGACCTATTTTATTATAATTTTTTTTCCTGCTAGGAACGATTTTTATTTTATTTTATTTTTTAGCTGTTTTTGCGTCCAAGATTTCAAAGCCAATAGGTGTTTTATAAACCCAGCCATGCAGCCCCCACCAGCAGGAGGGCAATTCCCTGTTTTTTTATTAACGACGCAATAGTTATTTAACAGAAAATCACATATAGGAAGTTTTAAAAAAGCTGGAAACTTATTTTTTAATGTTCTAATCATAGAAGAAAAAAATCACGTAAATTGACTAAATCTAATATTTTTTAAAAAAAACCTACCAAGAAAATGAGTCATTTTTTAAAGTCTCCTTGATTTCAAGCCCCACCGTGGGTTCGTGGACGGGGACCTCCCACCCGGGGCAGCACGGAGGACAGAGCTGTCCGGATGGATCGGTTGGAAAGGTCAATCCCTTGTCACAGGCTCCTCTCCTTTTGCCTGAATTCCAGCTGGGAGGGGAAAATGGGAGAGGGGGGATGTGTTCTTGTTGAATTTTGGGATTAATCTCGGCAATATTTGCCCGACAGTGAAGCGCCAGCGGCAGCTGCACACGACAACATCCCCCTCCATCACCACCCCCATCCCGGGAGTCACCAAAATCCAGCACTGCATGGATACAGCCGTTTCCTGCTCTGTGTATAGACTGGAAGATATTTATATTATATATATTTTTGTTCAATGGTTGTTAATAGTAGATGTTTAAGTTATAGCGTTTCTGATTTGACAAGCCAAGTACTGTAAATATTCTCTGAGTATATTCACACTGTCTAATGTATACAAAAGGTACAGAAAAAGGTTATAGTTTCTATAGCAACTAAGAAAAAAAGCTTGTACATGGTTAGGATGACTTTTGTATAGTTCTGCACTGTAGTTGTATCTATTGCACTGAATTTCAGGCTGTAGTATATTAAACAAAAAAAATACACATGAGAAATACTGTCCTTTTCAAACAAAACTGAAAACACACAAAAAAAAAGCATTTCCCTGAGTGCAGCTGGTGTGGGAGCTCCTGGCACATTCCAAAAGCCACAGGGAGGGTTGTTTTTTTGTTTGTGTTGGGGGCTCTTTTTTTGGTTTTGGGGTTTTTGTTTTGGTTTTTTTTTTAATAGTGTCTTTTTAATTTATTTGTCTGGTTTGGAAGTGATGACACTTGACCACACGTGAAAGAAAATAAAGGTTGGGAGGGGGGGAGGGGGAGTAAAATAAGTCTTTTTAAAAATGCCCGTGCTCAGCTGGTTGTGGCACAGCTGTGCCAAGCTGTGGGGGTGTGTGTGGGTTTTTTTAAGCAAATCCCTGCAGTGAAGTGCCAAGGGGAAGGTGTGTGGTGTGAACAATAAAGGAGAATGTGAGCAGCCACCTACCCCTGGTGTCCTGTGCCTTTATTTCTCGGAGCTGGACTCTCCCTGCCCTGCCAAGGGTGGGGGGAGTCTGGGAGTGCCTGTCCCTGCAAAGCTTTTCCACCACGGGAACGACTCACCTGGTTGCAAAATACCTGCTCTGGGTGTACGACCAGATTTTAATTGCCTGGAGCAGCCTGGGCTGGGATCACGGGGGACCTGTGGATCCCAAACCTGCTCCCCTGACCTGGGACAGAGCCTTGGTTGAGCCATGAGCAGCTGAGCAAGGGAAGGGAGGGAGGAGGTTGCTGCTGCTCTGTGGATTTGGTTTTTTCCCCTTCAGCTGAGAAGTTGCCAAGAACTGCAAGCCCAAACACTTTCGGGCAAAGAAATGCTGATCTTGGTCACTTCAGGCTTTTTTCTATTTATTGAAGTAGCTCTTTGCCCTGCAGGGCACACGCTGGGCATGGCTGTTGTAGGAAATTGCTCTTGTACTGTCTTTTACAGCTCCCCAGAATGTTCTTTCTGTGCCCAGGGCTCCTCTCCTCACTCTGATGTTTCACTCCTGGCTCCAGGAGATGCTCAGCCGTGCACAACCTTCATTTCCAGGCTGGGTTTGTTTTGTTGAACATCCAGAGCAGCCACATGGTCCCACAGGTTCAGCCTGGGAGCACTGGAAGGATTACAGCCATGACCGACCTCCAAATCCCTGGTGACCCAAATCCTTGTGCCCTGGGGCACTGTGCCAGCAGGCACAGTCCCCCAGCATCCCCCACCCCACAGAGGTGGTCGTTCCAGCCCCTTCCAGCATCCCCCACCCCACGGAGGTGGTTATTCCACACCTGATGAGGTGGAGATACCACCAGCATCTCCCACAGGAGTGTTGGGAGGTCTCCTAACCCTTCCCCAGGCCTGGGCCGTGCACCCTAAGCAGCCTTATCCCACCCCCTGGAATGGAACGTGGCTGAATCTGCGGGTTTTCCCTTCCCCAGCAGCAGCAATCCCTGCTAATTGCTCAGGCCCCAGCTTGACGAAGCATTTACAAAGCACACTTGACTCCAGCCCAACTCGGCGAGGCAATTAAACGCCCTCATAAATCCTCCTGAAGTAAATGAGCCTTAATCAGAGCTCAGGGCTCAGCCCGGCACAGGCCGAGATTCCCATCTCCCCTTTCCCAGCCGTGAGGGATCAGGAGCTCTGGCGGCTGCACCATGCTTCCCACACTCCCTATGGCCTCTGGAGCCTTCTGGCGGCTGGCCCTGCTCTGGTGTCCCTGTCCCTCCCCAGCAGGGTCACCTCTGTCCCGAGGGGTCTCGCTGTTCCCTGGGGCAGGAGCCAGCTGGGAATGGGCCTTGGGGTGGCACCAGCACCCGAGGCTGGTGGCAGATCCAAGGGGATGTCAGCTCTGTACCAGGAGGAAACTACATCTCCTTTAGGTTAGAATGCCCAGTTGGAGCCTTTTCATTCTTTCCCTCAACACTGCTTACAGTCCCTCATGCCTCCCATGGTCCCTCCTGGATGGAGTGCCCAGAGCGATGAGAAGCTCTGCAGAAAGAGGAAATTCTGAGCACCTGCCCTAGTGGAAGGTGTCCCTGCCCATGGCAGAGGGTGAAGTGGGATGAGCTTTAAGGTCCCTCCCTTCCCAAACCAGTCTGGGATTCTCTGGAAATTGGTTTAGAGATGGAGGGGCTCTGCAGGGAGCTGCAATGCCTTGTCAAGCCCCACCAGGTCCCCAGGAGCAGGTGTCCACCACCCCAGCCCTTCCCTGTGTCCCTCTCCTATTCCTCCATGGGATCTCCCTCACCAAACTGGCAAGCAAAGCCAGGAAACCAGTAAGAAACGCACCTGGGCTCGTCTTGGCTCTTGGATAGCCACCACAAGGCTGTGAGAGGCTGTTTGCTTATTCCCAACCTGGCCAATAAATGATTTATTCAGTGTGTTCATGGTGCTTTTGTTTCTCACCCTGGTGCTGTCACTCCCCGAGAGGTTACAGAGGTGGAGCAGCACATGAAGATTAACTCAGACCAAAATGTTTATTTTCCAAGCAGTTTGGGACAGCCAGGGACGCAGCTGGAAAGAGGCGGCAGCAGGAGGGACCAAGGGCTTGTGACGCTCGTTGTGTTCAGGAACCTGGATAAGAGAGAACCTGGCCAAACACCTGGGTCTGGCAGAGCCAGTTTTTATGTGGTGTGGGAAAACTGGGCATTAATCAACTCCAGCAGGTGACCAATGGTTTCTAGAGAGTTTTGCTGGGGCAGCTGCTTGGCCAAGTCAAAGGCTTTCATCCCCACCTCCTGGGCCTGGAATGGGACAGAAGAAACACCCAGGAATTGTCAGGAATCTGGCTTTTCTCACATGGTAGTTAATACCTGCTGATGCTCAGTGCAGGAGCAGCCTGGAGCAGATCCAGGCTCCCTTTCCGAGGTGACCTGTACAAGCTGCTTTACAGGAGAGCCTAAAGCTGCCAGCAGATCCCATATTTAGGATCCAGTGGTGCAGACAGGAGATTACTGACCCCAGCCCCCCGTGCTGGACATCACCTCCTGTCTAATACAGCTCCTCTGAACAATCCTGAAGCTGTGTCAGGGAAAAAAACCAGCTGCACTGACTCTGAAGGAAATCCTTCATTTCTCTTGATAAGGAACTAAATCATTTGTCTTGGTAGCTCTTCCAGGGATTAGACACTCTCACAATTATAAAGCTTTGTCTTTTTTCTAATTTGAATTTGTTTATGTCTCCCAAATACTCCCACAGTTGTGGCTTTCTATAATACAATTAAGAGACCATTAATATTTCAACACAGTATTTTTCACCATCTGTATTTTCACTCCTCAAAACCCAGGCTGAAGAAATTCAGGGTTTTGAGCTCTGATCCCAAACAGAGGGGCCTGATTTCCAGGTGGTTTCTGCTCAGCACTTCCTCAAAATCAATTCTTGGTAAAGCACAGAAGTTACCAGTTACCTGTGAAATTTTTAGCCAGAAAGATACAGGAATGCAGATTCCAAACTGGAATTACAGACTCCAATAGACTGAACCTTGAACTCAGGGGAATCTGGCTAAAGGACAGGTCTGTGAGCCCCAGGTGTTGCTCTTTAACCCCTGAGCTCAGGTCTAAAGGCAGCTAGGATAGCCCAGATAAAGGATGAACACAGAAAGTGTGGATAACTGCAGGATCCACTGTCCTGGCAGAGACCAGAACACATCCACCAGGATTGTCAGCCTTGACAGAGCACAGGTCACAGAATCATGGAATAGTTTGGCTTGCAAGGGACTTTAAAGCTGATGTCATGTCCCATGGCAGGGATGCCTTCCACTGTCCCAGGTTGCTCCAAACCCCATCCAGTCGGGCCTTGGCCACTTCCAGGGATCCAGGGACAGTCACAGCTGCTCTGGGCACCCTGTGCCAGGGCCTCACCACCCTCACAGGGAAGGATTTCCTCCCAGTATCCCACTCAAGCCCTTGGTTTGAGAGCTACGAGGCACTTTGTCCTCGGTCACCAGCACTGTGGGCTCAGGAGAGGTGCTGGGGAACAAGAGGAGATAGGATGACACCCAGGGCAGTTGGCCAATTCTCCTGAACCCTTTCAGATACAACCTACCTTGGCTAAATCCAGGCCCAGGTAGTGGATCATGGCCAGGGCATGCAGGACTCGGGCTGCTTCCCTGGGATGCTGCAGTGGTCCTTCTTCCCGGACTTTCAGCACTGCCCACAGCATCCATATTCCTTCCTCGCGCTGGGCTTCAGCTGCATGGAGAAAGAAATGATCCCGATGGATGGATTTGTGCAAGAGAATAGATTCAGAACTGCCCAACTGGCTCTTCTAGACAGCAAAGCATTTCTACTACAAACATCAACATGGTCTGTGGATGGGGAGGCCCTGGCACAGGCTGCCCAGAGAAGCTGTGGCTGCCCCTGGATCCCTGGAAGTGTCCAAGGCCAGGCTGGGCGGGTCTTGGAGCAACCTGGGATAGACGAAGGTGTCCCTGCCCATGGCAGGGGGTGGAATTAGGTGAACTTCAAGGTCCTTCCCACCCAAACCAGTCTGGGATTCTATGATCCCAGCTTCATGCAAATTCCATGCCCATGAACAGGACTCCTTTCATCCAGTCAGTGTTTGTGTTGATCACTCTTTAGAGAGCATGTGGAGTCACAACAGCTGCACGGAAAAAACTACTTTTCTACTCCTGTCACACCAAAGATGGTCTCCTGTAGCCCTGCCTTGGTGTTCTTCCTACTCTGGGAACTCGTGATGGAGGTAGTGCCCGGAAATGGGATTTACAGAAATGTTTCTCTTATAATCACAGAATCCCAGACTGTTTCGGGTTGGAAGGGACCTTAAAGACCGTCTCATTCCAACCCCCTGCCATGGGCAGGGATACCTTCCACTTCCAGACCAGGTTGCTCCAAGCCCTGTCCAACCTGACCTTGAACATTCCAGGGAAAGAAATTGTTATTCCCTTTCCTGACAATGTCCTTATTAGCAAAAATGATAGAAAGGAGCCAAGAACCAGAGTCTGGTCTGGCTTCAGTGGAGCCTGAGGTAGTACCAGGGGCACACTGATGCTTTCTGCACTTTTATGTGCCAGTGAGAGACTCCCCAGCCTTTCTCCCAAGAGTACTCTCCTGATTAATACATCCAATTATCTGTACAGGGTATTCCATCATGTCCTACCGCTCCAGGAGGGAGCTGTAACCCCACCCAAGTGAGCTGAAATGTCACATCCATTATTAAGGGGAGACAAAGGAGCTGCAGAGAAATGAGAATGTTCAAGTATCAAATTGCACCAGGCGAGGTTTACTTTGAATGTTAGGAAGAAATTTATTCATGGAAAGGCATATAAAGCGTTGGAACAGGCTGCCCAGGGAGATGGTGGAGTCACCATGCCTGGAAGTGTTCAGAAAACGGGTGGATGTGGCATTTGGGAGGTGGGTTAGTGGTGAACAGGACAGTGCTGGAGGAATGGTTGATGATTTTAAAGGTCCTTTCTAACCCGAATGATTCCATGATTCCATGGATCAAATCTTGCTTTGCTCCAGTCAGTGCCAAGGGAGTTGTGAAACGGAGAATGCAAAGAGAAAGAGCAAAGCTGGGTTTCCACGGAACACTCTCACTCCTGAAGTGGCCTGTGGCAATCTGCTGAGCACCGACATCAAAAACACTTGGCATTCCCATAAAATTCAGCCTCTGGAAACACCATGCCAAACCCCAACACTGCCAACATGATCTGTAGGGTGCAGGGACTCTTTAGCCCCCCATTTCCCAAAGTTTTTGGAGCAATAGCAGCTCTTACTCATCGCATCCTCGATGCCTTCCTCATCCTCGGAGAAGGGTGATGCTTCTGCGTGGGCCTGGAGCGCTTGCTGGTGCCTGTGAAGGGAGCCCAGCAGCCACTCATGCCAGAGGCTGCTCACCTGGCAGGAAGCATGGGAATTATTTCACTCCTGTGAATCCCTGGTATTCAGTTGTTCTCCAAACAATGTCCCTGCACAGCCCGTCCCCTCCGCGTGCCTGCGGGTCACTGAGCTAGGCTGGATGTTCCCGGAGGGATCGCACTGCTCCTCTCCCACACAGCCCCAGCTGGAATCCCTCACTTCTCCAGCTGATTAGGGATTTTCACCCAACTTGAACAAATCTAACCAAAATATTCTAACCAAATCTAACCAAAAGCTAGTTGAATTGAAGTTTGGGACAGGAATGGTGGTGGATTTTGCAGCTCCCAGCACCTTATTTCCACAGAAATTGATTTAAACAAATAAAAGCTAATTTTTTCAGTTATTAGATCAAGTAGATAATTATTACTTTCCTTGCTTGATCAATCTCTTCTGAAAATCTTTTATCTGTGTGACTTTTCACTGATTCCCAGCGTAAATTTTAGGTGGCTTGTTTGTATCCCACTCTTCTCTGGCTTTAGGAACTCCTCAGAGACCTTCTGTACTGGTGGGACTCTGGCACAGGGAATTTGGTAGCAAAGCTGGTTTTTAACAAGGTTTGGCTGCCCAAACTGAAGACAGTTTATTGAACTGATTACAGGATTAATGTCTCCTGGTTTTAACTCAGAGAATTATTTAAGTATGAAAAGGCAACACTGACACTTGATATAGTCATCATCCCATTGAAGGGAAATGGAAAAAACATTGGAAAGAGCACCAAAAAAAGCTGAGAAAAACTCAGAGGATGATTTTTGGTTCTACCAACCTCAGTATAGAGCGAGTTTGCTGCATCCATTTTATTCTGGCGGAAGAAAATGTTGGCCATGTGGAAGTACCCTCCAGAGACCTCAACAGAATTTAGTCCAAACTCAGCAGTAGCCAGGTAAACCTGAAATCAATATTAAACAAAAAATAAACCCCAGAAGGCTCATGTTCATGTCAAACCTGGGAAGTTTTTCATTGTGGATTAATAATATTGCAAATGTTCAGGGTTTTTTATGTGCAAATGATAGCTGGTAGTGATTGGAAAATGTGGTACTTAAAAGCTGGTTTTGGGGGGTTATGTAAAGGAATGAGGTAGTAAAAACTCTATTTGGGTGTTATCCATAGGAATGAGGTTACTAACAAGCTGTATTTTGGTGGTTATCCATAGGAATAAGGTATAAAACCTCTGTATTTTGGGGTTATCCATGGGAATGAGGTCCTAAAGAATAGTATTTTGGGGTTTATCCATAGGATCCATAGGAATATACTTAGTTCACAGAATTTATCCATAGGAACGTACTAAAAAGCTGTATTTTGCGGTCGATTCATGGGAATGCAACACCCTAAATCCCCCCTGGCTTGGGCAGAGGCACCTGCTCGGTTCATTCTCTAAAGTCCAGGGCAGGTTTCCCCCCTCTCCGCCTCTCCCTGTGCCACCCATCTATTCCACCTCACCCAAAGCCCAACCTGCTGCTTTCCCAGCCCCCAGACAAGCCCATTCTTCCCCCAGAGCCCCAGAGGAGCAGTGAGAAGGCAGTGGAGCATTCCAGCTATTCTGAGCTGGCGTGTGACTCTCAGCAGATCCCAGACACACAGCTAAGGTCCAGGCAGGTCCTGAACTTGCTAAGAGCAAAAAACTTCTTACCTGGTGCCCTTTCAGACACCACATTTAGGGAATCTAAAACAAAAAAAAACCCCACATTTTGGGAATCTCCCAAGCCTTTCTCAAATTCCCAAAGGATTTCTAGACTAAGCAGAGACAGGGTTGTGTGTTGTAATAGAAAGGGTCTAATTCTTCTCCCTTTATGTCATCATTTACACCCACACAAAGCCACTATCAAATTCCAAAGGAGTGGGGATATATCACTCGGCACTGGATAAATTTAGTCTACATAGGACAGAAATAGGATGTGGAGAAGTTCATCTGGCTTTGGAGGATCAAATGACAGGCAAAGCATCCTCAGGAACACAGCTGGCAATGACCACTTCCAATGTAACAAACTGTTTTCATGGCTAAAGAGGTGGAATTGGAGAAAACATCATTGAACCAAATACTGAAATAGGGAAATAAGGCATTAATTAAATAATGGGTGACAGATCTGGGAAAGTATTGACGGAAATAACAGCCAAAATGTAAATTATCTGTGGAATAAAAGGCAACTCCATCAGTTTGGGGCAGGAATGTCTGGGCATCTTAGCACTGTAATGAAGCTGATGGAGAAATTTATAGGGAGAAGCAATAAAGACAAGGAATGTGAGAAACATATGAGGAGTGGCTGAGGGAGGCTCAGCCTCAAGAAAAGAAGTCTCAGGGGGGACCTTCTGGCTCTCCACAACTCCCTGATAGGAGGGTGCAGCTGTGGGGGGGGGGGGAGGTCAGGCTCTGCTCCCAGGGGACAAGGGCCAGGATGAGAGGAAATAGCCTCAAGTTGTGCCAGGTGAGGTTCAAGGAAGGATATTGGGAAGAATTCTTCATGGAAAGGGTGTTCAAGTGTTGGAATAGGCTGCGCAGGGCAGTGGTGGAATCACCATCCCTGGAGGTGTTAAAAAAATGTGTGGATGTGGCACTTGGGAAACATGGGTTAGTGGTGGACCTGGAAGTGCTGGGGGAATGGTTGGACTTGATCATCTTGAAGGGCTTTTCCAACCGTAGTGATTCCATGATTCTCTGTCACTTCACGGGAATAACTGGCAAAACACATCTTTGGCTCACACATGGATCCATAGGTGTCTCAGATCTATCCAGTTCAGGTGCCTGTAATGTGAACCCTCTCAAGATCCCAAATCTGCCTGCTGGCATTTCCATGTCAATGTGGTAGGAGAGAAGGAGTTAAAATGGAAGTGTTCCTTGTTCCTGTATTCCAAGGGACTTACATCATTGGCCAGGTGATACAAAGCCTGGTCCAGGTTTCCTTCAGCAATAGAGAAAAGCCCCAGCCCACGGTGTAACTTAGACTGAAGAGCAGCACTGCAGTCTGGGGTTTGGAGGACGATCCACCGGGCTTGGGAGAGATACTTGGCTGCCTGTCGGAGATGGCCAGTGCCTGGAATGACATGTAGGAATAATCAGGGAAATAAGAAGGATAAGGAGCATTTTTTAATTTGGAAAGTTAGAGAATAGTGCTGGCTGTCCCTTTGGGGTAGCTTGATATGGAGCTGCAGTTTGGGCATTCCCCACATCTTTCACAGGTGCTTCTGAAGTCTCATTTACAGGCAGGCGAATGTGTAGGGAACTCCAAAAGGAGCCAGAAGCCACAGAATTCCAGACTGATTTGGACTGGAGGGGACCTTCAAGCTCATCCAGTTGCACCCGGTGCCATGGGCAGGGACACCTTCCACTGTCCCAGGGTGCTCCAAGCCCCACCCAACCTGGCCTTGGACACTGCCAGGGATCCAGGGGCAGCCACAGCTTCTCTGGGCACCCTGTGCCAGGGCCTCACCACCCTCACAGGGAACAATTCCTTCCCAATATCTTATCTGACCCTGCCCCCTGGTAGTGGGAAGCCATTCCCCCTTGTCCTGACACTCCAGACCCTCATCCAAAGTCTCTCTCCAGCTCTCCTGGAGTCTCTTTAGGCCCTGGAAGGGGCTCTAAGGTCTCCCTGGAGCCTTCTCTTCCCCAGCTGAACACCCCCAGCTCTCCCAGCCTGGCTCCATGGCAGAGGGTACATTGCTCTCAATCTCTCTGGAACACGTGGCCTAGACAGGTCCACTCCAGGCAGGCACTGATGACTCGCACCTTATCACACTGGAATTACTCACAGGATTTTTTCTCCCTGCTCTCACCACGCCATTTATGACAACTCCTGAGCCAGCTCTGTTGTGCCAGCGGAGCACTGTGTGTGCTCCTGGAATGGCAGTGATTTACAGGGATCTCTCTTGCCGGGAGAGCAGCTCCCATGCCCTCATTTGCCATGTTTTCCAAAGCACACAATGAGAAAAAGCTCTGCTCAGGCAGAGCAAGATTTGTGAATGAACTGGGGAGTTCTTCGGGTGCAATGGCCTCTGAAATGTTTGCTGAGATAAGAACACAACCAACCACCCTTGAGAATTTAATGCTCTGGAGAGTCACCCGAGGCCATGGAGGTAAAGAATAGACTTTCATACGGCTTCTCTTGTGGGAATTGGTGGAGAGGGAGAAAACATTTCATTTGCTTTCATTGATCTCCTGAGTGCTGAGAGATTCTTTTCCCCAGAGCCACAGAATGTGAGGGGGGTGTGTGTTTGGGACGACTCAAATCTCTGCAATGCCCTTGAGGCAGAGCAGGGCCCAGAGCTGCTCCTTCCCAGATAAATGGCAAATGGAAACCAGAAACCTGACCCGGGAGGCCTTGCCCTTGCCAGCATTCCCATGTAGACAATGCTTACCCGTGGAGGCCTCAGCCAGGAGCAGATAAATGGGCACGAGCTGCATGGAGCCAGAGCCGAACACTCTGGAGCTGAAGCGCAGCGCCTGCAGTGCTGCAGGAATTGCTTCCAGGGGCTTCCCTGCCCACACAAACTCCTGGGCTGTGCTCAGTGCCACAGCAATGAGGGATTCCTGCAGGGAAACAGAGCAGGGGCAGAGTGAGAAAAGACAGGGAGAAAGGAAATCACAGAACCCCACAATGGTTTGGGTTGGAGTGACCTTAGAGCCCATCTCATCCCCTGCCATGGGACACCTTCTACTAGACCAGGTGGTTACAGATGCACAGACTCTTTTAGAAATCGAGTTTTCAAATTATAAAGCAGCAATCGTAATGTAGTTTGTGGCTGTAATTAATAGACAGACATTAAAGCTGTCATATTAGAGCATATTAGAGTCTGGCTCCGTTCCTGCTCTGAGCAGGAACAGCTTTGGACATCCTTGCAGGTCATGTGGTGTCTTCTGGGATGAAGAATCCTTTACACCTCCTGACAAGGTCTCATAAGGCTGCAGCAGTAAAAGCTGTGAAGCACAGAAAATGATCATCACAAGACCAGAAAGGAGATTAGAGCCGGGGGCTCCGGCATGACTCACAGCCAGCCAAGCCCCTCGGTGCCAGCATGGCACAGCTCCAACTGCTGGAGACATGGCCAGTGAGTGAGGAGAGAGCTCCTCACAGGGAACTGCAGCTTCATCCCACCCTCTCCTGGCTGGTCCTGGGCTGGGATTTTGTGTACAGAGTCTGAAAACTGGTCAAAATCAGAATGTGTTACACTCAGCAAATCCATCCCCAGCCGGGGTTGGTGGTGCAGGGGCTTCTGCAACGTTTGGGTTTGTCAGAATCCGAAACTTATCCTGCACTTATCCATGTATAGCTGCTCCCTGCCTTTTGCTGTTCCTACCAGTCCACACCGTTTGGCCTCTCCACCATTAGCAGCAGCTGATGCAATTGCCAGCTCCACAAACAGATCTTCGTCCCAATGCCTGCTCCCTGCCAGGAGCTGTGCATGCTGTGCCCTTACAGGGATGCCAAGGAAGAAGTGCCAGGATCCTTGCAGAATCACAGAATCCCAGAAAGATTTGGGTTGGGAGGGGTCTTAAAGCTCATCTTTTCCACCCCCTGTCATGGGAAGGGACATGTTCCACCAGACCAGGTTGCTCAGACCCTCATCCAGCCAGCTACTAACACTTCTCCATCAGCTTTTCCCAGCAGTGGTGCAGCAGGAAATGTGCCTGGGAAGCAGTGGTGCTGTGCTGCTGGAGAGCAGTGGGACCCTGAGAAAACACCAGTTTACCCCTTTATCATCCTCTGCCTCCAGCTGCGGCTGAGCTGGGCAGACTCCTCAGAGCTCCTCTCAGAGCTCCTGGAGGCCAGGCTCTGGCATTTGGCTGAGCTTGACCTGCTTGGAGTGAGGCAGAGTTGTGCCATGGATGAAGCAGCAACTCCAGGACAGCCTGCGAGTGTTTCCTGGAGATCCTGGCTAAGGTAAAGAGACACCTTTTTGGATAAATGAGATCGTGGAAGAACACCGCCCAGAGCAACAGCCCTATCTCCAGTGAGGAGAGCCAGGAGCCAGAAAACACAGCACTCATTCCTGAGCTACCAGAATATGGAGACGGGAAAGGCAGGTTTTCCAGAGAAGCTGTGACATCCCTAAAAGTGTTCAAGGCCAGGTTGGATGGGGCTTAGAGCAACCTGGGGTAGTGGAAGGCATCCCTGCCCTTGGCAAGGGGTGGAATGAGATGGACTTTAAGGTCTCTTCCACCCCAAATCAGTTTGGGATTCTGTGAAACACAAACTGTGTCCAGGGAGCAGGTGGTGCCCAGGAGAAAACCAGCATATGCTTGGGGCAGCAGCAGGAAAAGCTGGTATTTCTCAGGCTGCTTTTTCTGTCTGTGCCAGTCTGGTGCAACCAGCACAGGCCCTGGTGCGCGGGCATCGCCCAGATTAGCATCTGGGAGGTGCTGGAGATGGGTATCATTCTTTTTTTACTCCTTGTCAGTGGTACCATCACTGCTTCCCATGGCCTGAAACATCTGCGGTGAGGACAAGCTGGGGGTTGGACTCTGGCACAGCTTCCAGGAGAAGGAAGAGCAGGAGGCAAATGGAGCCCTGGAGCAGTGAATATTTCCGACCACAGTTCCAAGCCTTAGAGGATGGTTCCGTTTGGCCTTGCCCTGGTTTCCCCCTCGCCCCTGGCCCTGTTACTTTGGGCTCTTTCCATGTGTGTTGCAATTTGAGGTTTCTCTGAAGATGCCGCCACACAGTTTTTGGGGCTTGAGGGGGCTGAGGACCCCAGCTCTGTTCCAGGTGGGAGCAGGGGGGTGGGAACACACTCAGGGCTCAGTGCCACTTTCATTATTCACTCTCAGGCACCAAAACTGTGGTGTGTCTGAAGAAATGAGGACTTCAGGAAGAGGGAAGGATCCAGTGAGCTGGAGCTGAACCTGCAGCCAGAGCAGTGCTGGGGCTGGCTAGGCTGGATCTTTTCCCATGCCCAGGAGCTGTGGGGAGCTGACATCACGCAGGCAGGTGAGGCTCTTCTCCAAACAGAAACTTGGAGTTCTGTCAGTATAGAGGTGCTGTCTGCAGGCCCCCCCC
>VZRV01004138.1:24645-75012 GCA_013398115.1 Falcunculus frontatus | reverse complement strand
CCCCCCCGGCTACATTGACAAAAGCAGATTTCTATCAACAAAGCTTTGGAGCACAGATGAGGAATGAAACTCATAAAACCTCCTGGCTCCCAGCTCCCTGCTCCTTGAGCCACAGGGCATTTGGATGTGCTCAGGTTTCCCTGTGTCCTGACTGAGGCTGGAGCTCTGTGTTTTCTAAACAAACACGGGGCAGGAGTGGGTGAAGTACAGCAGAAATGTTCAAAAAGCAGCAAACCCACAGGCAGGCTTTGGGCAGAAGGTTTTTTCTCTGGTTACCATGAGACTGAAGAGCTTTTCCCTCAACTCCAAAGGCTTTTTTTGCATAGAATCCTAGACCGGTTTGGGTTGAAGGAGCCCTAAGGCTCATCTCATTCCACTCCCTGCCATGGGCAGGGACACCTTCCACTATCCCAGGGTGCTCTAAGCCCTGTCCAACCCGGCCTTGGACACTTCCAGGGATCCAGAGACAGCCACGGCTTCTCTGGGCACCCTGTGCCAGGGCCTCCCCACCCTCACAGGGAAGAACTTTTTAAAGCACTTTTGTTGAATCTGGAATAGGAATGTGATGCAGCCAGTGAGACAAGGCACTGAATAATCTCCCCCTCTCCCAACACCTCCGAGCCAGCCCAGGCCCAACCTGGCTGCTCCAAGCCATGCTGGACACAAAGGAACTTCCCCTCTTGCTGGGAAAGCCAGCAGGTAATTGAGGGATTTCCCCTGTCTCCCTCCTTTCTTTGGAGAGAAGGAAAGCCAAGTGTCCCAGCACAGGCCATTCTCACAATCTATTTTATTTAAATAGGCTGGAGACAAAGGTCAAAGAACAGATGTTGTTAAGGGTTGTTAAGGAGCCTATAAAAATCTCCACTTCAGAAAAACCCCCGAGTCTGCTCTCCCTGTCTTGCCCATGGAGCCATTCCCAGCCCAGGCTCCAGCTCCAAGCGGCTGTTTGCTAACCCAGTGTGAACCCCAATCAAGAGTGACTTTCTCTCCACCAGCCCCATCCTCCTGCTGTCTTTCCCTTCACCTAATTAAACTAGCAGATTAACTTCCAGCTAACGAAGGAGCACTTCCCTCAGCTGGCAGCCACGTGGCCCGTTGGAAGGTATGGGGATAATTTTAGTTGCTATAAAGTCAGTGATGTAATCAGTGTCAACATCAGCGTTCAGTAGCACTGGGGAGTTTCTTGAAACAGCTTCAAGCATTTCTGGATGCAAAATCCTGCCCCAGCCCCGTGACACCCACTTTAACCTTCCTTGCAGGTTTTATAAAGAACAACTTAAACAGAACCTGGAACTAAGGAAGCTTTGCATTTTCCCTATGGGACACACTGGCCTGACACACCTTCCGTGGACTTTGCTCAACAGTCTCACCTGGGATTTTCAGCCAGACAGGAGTTTTCAAACCAGCCTGTGATATCATTGCCCAATTCCTGTAAAACCAAAAGGAATCTGCTGCCTAAAGCCTGTCACGAGCTCTCACCAAGCAGGACTTTTGCCTTTGGACTCTGTCTTTCTGGAAGCTCCCAAGAAAGATGACAGAAATGAGTTGGTCCCCAAAGCCCCACAGTTGGGCCAGAAACACCTTAAAAATAATAATTCATGTAAAATTCAAAAGATTAGGGATGTTCTCCTCAGTGGCATCATTGGATTGTTCCCAGCCCAGCCCACTGTGTGCTGCCCCATTATTCTGTGTCTGGGAGTTATAGAGGGAAAATTATTTCCATAGGGAGGATTTTCAGGAGCAGATGCACCTGGGTGGGTTATTTTAGCAACAATGTGGAACAGCAGCTCCTGCCACTCCATAAACAGAAAGAGTTGCAAACCACTGGAGCTGAAAAGGAGCTGCACATCTGCACATCCCTGAGGCCCAATGGAGATAAAAGGCTGCACTTAGTGGGAAAGGGTGCTCCAAGTTGGCCAGGAAAACAGAGGGAGGGGACTTAGTTTCTTTGCCCCTCTGCTCTGGGAAAGGGGATACCCTCCCATCAAACAGCCTGGAAGAAGCAAATCTCAGCTGGATCCTGGACTAACCAGGGGGATGGACCAACTCCCGGGCAGGGTGGGAAATCTAGGACTGCTGCTGCCTGAGGAAGCTCAGGACATCAAGTAAACACTGTGGAAAAGGCCGGAGGCTCAGGAATGACAGAGAGGATAATCCCACTCCCCTTACTTTTGAGGTTTTGTTTAAAAAAAACAACCCACAAAGCTCTGCAACCAAGTCCCAAATCAACCAAGGAGGTGCCATCCTCTTCCTTGGGAGCATCCAGAGGGAGGAATTCTAAAGGGGTGGATTCTGTGAAGGCAAAAGCCCTGCTTGGTTTTAGGCAAGAAATTCCTTTCAGTTTTATAGGAATTGGGCAGTGACAGCCCAGGCTGCTTTGGAGACTCCCATGTGGCTGAAAATTCCAGGTGAGCCCAGTCTGCCCCTGGTGTGTCCCACGATGTACAGCCAGCGTAGGGAGAGGAGCTGGAATTCCTTCCCTGGCAGCACTTTGAAGTTGTGCTTGTTCCTCCTGCACCCACCTGCCTCCTCAGTAGCTGCTCCTTGCCATGTTTTCTGTCTTTTTCATTATGGAAACAGGGCTGGGGCCCGAGGACTGGGAGGAGCAGCTGGCAGATATGGCCTTGGATGCTGATCCAGTCGGTTCTCTGGTGGGAGACATCGCTGGCAAAACGAAGGGAGAGGGATACTGGTATTTGCTGGGATATGATGTAAGGGAAGATTATTCCCTACTGTCTTTCAGGACTTTCTCCACAACAATTACCCACAGCCCCTGGGCTGCTTACAAGGCACCCAATACATGATACTTCCAAATGTTTCCATTCCACAGTGCTGTCCTGCCACGTCCCCACAGTTCTCTGTGTTAAAATCCTTATTTAAATCACTCTCTGAACTCCTGATACAGCTAGGTTTGAGCAAATCCCTGGATTCCAACACTGGAAAAACAAAAACCACAAACCAACCCACCCCAGGTCACTGAGGGAACAGGGAATGTTCTGGAACTCAGTGACTGCTCTGAGGGTGTGTGAGGGATGTTTGTGTGACATTCCAGCGCTCCTGGCTCTGCTGCCTGCCTGATGCAGGAGCTGCTGGAAGGGAGCAGGAACATTCCAGGTGAGTGTGCCTGCTCCAGTTCCTTCTGCCCTGCTGGCTGAGCTCCACCCTGGGCCCTCTCCAGGCTCCCAGGCTCCATTCTGAGTCTGGTCACTGCCTCCTGAGCCCATCCCTGCCTGCTGAGCTTTGTCCCAGATCTCATCCCTGTGTCCTGGGCCTTGTGGGGCTTGTCCCTCTACTGAGCCTCATCCCAGAGATAATCCCTGTCTCTTGCCTATGTCCCAGACCACATCCCAGGCTTTGTCCCTGTCTCTCTGTCCTTGTTCTGAGCCTGTACCTGCCTCCTACGTTTCATTCTGGGCCTTCTCCACGTGTCCTGAGCCTCATCCTGTGGCTGGTTCCTGCTTCCTGGGCCTTCTTCCAGTGCCCTGAGCCTCATCCTGGGACTAATGCCTGCCTCCCGCCCTGTCCCTGTGTCCCAGAACACATCCCAGGCTTTGATCCTGTCTTTCAGCCCTTGCCCTGGGCCAGTCCCTGCCTCCCGGTCCTTCTCGTGTCCTGAGCCTTGTCCTGGGCCTGTTCCTGCCTTTTGTGCGTCATCCTGGGCCTCGTGTCCTGAGCCTTGATGTGTCCTGCCTCTCGTCCCGTCCAAGTCTGCTCCCGCCTCCTCCTTCCTGGGCCTCATCCTGAATCCCAAGCCTTATCCCAAGCCTTCTGCCTGTGCCTCGAGCCTCACCCTGGAGCTAATCCCTGGCCTCTGCCCCGTCCCTGTGCCCCAGGCCTCATCCTCCCCCTGGGCCTCCCCCCGGGGTCTCTCACCAGTAGTAGGTGAGGCAGCAACCGGGGCAGGGCAGCGGGGCCGTTCGGGCCCCGCACAGTTGGCAACGCGGGGGCCTCGCCATGGCCGGCCCTGAACCCTCGACGCGTCCCCGGTTGCCAGGGTGACGCTTCCGGTGAGGCGGGAAGACGTCACTTCCGACAATCAAACGACAGAGCTGGCGTTCCGTTGCGAGGGCAACACTTCCGGTACGGGGAGGGTGACACACGTGATTTCCGGCGGGCCGGGCGCGCCGGTCATGGCGGCGGCGAAGGAGAAGAAGGACGAGGAGAAGGACGAGGATAACGACGTGGATGCGGCGGCGACCGAGGGCCGGGTGCGGGCTTGGGCGGCGGCGCAGGCGGCACGCGGGCGGCGCGTGGCGCTGGTGACGTCGGGCGGGACGCAGGTGCCGCTGGAGGCGCGCGCCGTGCGTTTCCTGGAGAACTTCAGCAGCGGTCGGCGCGGGGCCGCCTCGGCCGAGCAGCTCGTGCGGGCGGGGTACGGCGTGNCCGGGGCCGCCGCCCGGCGTGGCCGCCGCCCCCGCCGCGCTGCCCGCGCTGCTGCCCGCGCTCCGCGAGTACCAACGCGCTACCGAGGCGGGCGCGCTGCTCGCCATCGAGTTCACCGGGCTCGCTGAGTACCTGGCGCTGCTGCGCGCGGCCGCCCGAGCCCTGGCGCCCTTCGGTACGGGGAGAGCCCGGGCGTGAGGGGGCGAGGGGATCCGGGGAGACCCAGGAATGAGGGACGGGGTGGCCACCGGTTCGTAGGGCACAAAGCGAGAGAGGATGAAGCCCCTGTGGGGGTCTCCAGTGTGAGGGGACAGGAGGACCAAGAACGAGGGGATTTGATGGTTGTGGGGAAAAAGGTCTACCGGCATTGAGTAGATGATAGAACTCCCTCGCGGTGGTCTCAGGGCCCAGAGGTGACCCCGGGGCCTATGAGGCTCTGGCATGAGGGGACAAGGGGGCCCCTTTGCTTGGAGGGCTCCTGCACCCTGGCATGAGGGTCTGGGCTGTCCGTGGGGGCTGTTGGGGCTTGGGAGGAGGGGACAAGGCAGACCCCAGTGGAGAACAGTATGTCTGAGGGGACCCCAGGGTGGGGTCAGTGCTGCCCTGCTTAGGATTGTGCTGGGGGGTCCCTGAGGGGGGCCCTGGTCTCCCCTGTCTGGTGTGTGTGGGTGGCAGCCCGGCTGGCTCTGGGGTGACAGGGACAGGCCATGGCAGTGGGGGACAGCAGTCGTGTTCCCACAGGCTCCAGTGTCATGTTCTACCTGGCAGCTGCCGTGTCGGATTTCTACATCCCGGCCTCCGAGATGCCGGAGCACAAGATCCAGTCCTCGGAGGGGCCCCTGCAGGTGAGGCCCCCCTGGGCATGGCTCTCTCTGCCACCCCCCTCAGCTGTCCCCTCCTTGCTTCCAGGGTCCTCCTCCTGAGAACTGGCCATGGATAAAACCTGGGAAAGCTGCAAAGCAGCGGCTCGTGTGTGTTGTCAGAGGGAACAGGAGGGTGAGATCCCACAGGGACAGAACCCTGTGGAAATCCTGGAGTTGCATTGTTTTATCTTGCACCGAGGGGCCCACATAAGAGGGCAGGGCAGGGTCAGCCCTGCTCTCCTTTGATCCAGGTTTATTTTTAGGGTGGGATGAAGAGGTGAGTGGTGCCGTGGGTTATGTGCGGGGAGGTCAGTGCTGCTCTGTCTGATACGGAGCAGCTTCAGCATACCTGCAGTTGTGGTGTGGCACATGAAGAGGGGCCCCTGAGGTGCCTCCTACTCTTCTGGCTTTGTCCTTTAAAGCTGCCTGTGCTTCCATGGAGATGAAGAGAGGGTGGGTCTCAGAGAGCAGAAGTGCTCCAAGAATAGCTCCTGGAGTACTTGAGTTGCTGCCTTTTGTCTGGGGAGAGGCTTTGGACAAGGGCCTGAAGTGCCAGTATAAGGGGGGATGGCTTCAAACTGACAAAATAGATTTAGATTGGATATTGGGAAGAAATTCTTCCCTGTGAGGGTGGGCAGGCCCTGACACAGGGTGCCCAGAGAAGCTGTGGCTGCCCCATCCCTGGAAGTATCCCAAGACCAGGTTGGGTGGGGCTTGGAGCAACATGGGACAGTGGAAGGTGTCCCTGTCCATGGCAGGGGGGGAACTGGATGGGATTTGAGGTCCCTCCCAACCCCAAATCATTCCATGACCCTGGAATCCATCATACTTGTACAAATGACAGTCCAACACTGCAGCACTGAGGTCCCTCTCAGCAATGGGAGCAGGTAGCTCTGGAATTCTTTATATAACAAGTATATTAAAATTTATTTAATTAATTACCTTTTAAGAAGTTTCTGGGCTTCATTCTTTATCATTAGCATCGGAAAGATGAGACCTGGCCTGATTCCCAGTGATGTGATGGATCCAGAGGTTGGGAAGCTGGAGAACAAAGTCTCCGACTGTTTTTCCCCCATGCTTTGGCACATTGATGCCTCGTGTGTGTTAAGGAGTTGATAGAAGGAAAGATGAAGGTGGGATAAACTGCCTGGATTCTGGAGAGCTGAAAACTGAGATTTTTGCAGTTGTAATGCTTTTTTTAATCTTCTCATGTTTTTATTCTCCGAGTGGGGTTAGCTCTGGGGATGCAGAGTTCCTGTGGCCCAGCCTCAGAACCCCCTGATTGTGAGCACCACATGGATCATTTAACTTAAATTTACAGTGTCATTTGAACCTTGTTTGGTGAGAGCTGCCCAAACACTGCCTCGAAAAACTTCCTGGTGTAAAGGGAATATGAAACAAAGCTGGAATTTTCCTCTTTCTCATCCCATCTCCTATTAGAAGTTCCTGTAATGTTTTTACTGATGTTTTCTTTTTGTCTTTCCCCACTGCAGATCACAATGAAGATGGTGCCAAAAATGCTGTCACCCCTGGTCAGAGACTGGGCCCCAGAGGCCTTTGTGATTTCCTTCAAACTGGAGACAGATCCCCAGATCCTCCTGGATAAGTCTCAGCAGGCTCTGGAGAAATACCAGCACCAGGTGGTGGTGGCCAATGTCCTGGAATCCCGGAGAACCTCTGTCATCATCGTCACCAGGGACTCACAGACTCCCTTATCCCTGTCCGACGAGGAAATAGCAGAAGGCATGGAAATAGAGGAGAAGATTGTGAGTTACCTCCAGGGCCAGCACACAGCCTTCATAGAGAGAAAAGGCTGAGGAGCAGCTCGGAGGAAACAAGGGAATTGTGCTGGAGAGCGAGTGGGACCAGAGCGATTCCCTGTCCAGGTAGATAAACCAATCCCCAGAGAACGCTGAGGGGGGGGCCGTCCAACACTGTCACTTTTCTACAGCTTGGCCATGGCTATTGCGGCTTTGTAAAAGAGAAGTACACGGAAGAGAAAGCATTCCAAGGATATTTGTCCTGGTGTCCAAAGGAGGAAAGGAGCTCATTTCTGTCCCGTGGGCTGGGAGAACTGGGAGGACGAGAAATGATGAAGGTCTCTGTATATAAAGAATTTCTTGAATCTCCCTCTTTGAAGTTTCTTTTGGAATGGCTGGAGGAAGGAATGGGGCTTTGCAGGAAAGATGTGCTAGTTTTATGACTGGAGCGGGGAATCATCTGGTGTTGAGAGTGGATGGTGAAACCAAGGTGGCAAAAACAAGAATGAGGTGAGAGTGACTTTGGCGGAGCAGCTCTTGTGCCAGGAGAGATCCTGGGAGAGATCCCATATTCCTGCAGTTCAGGTGCTTCAGCAGTGTCCCTAAAGCAGCTGTTTCAAAGGTTTTCCTTCCATCCCAGGTATTTGTAGGTTGCTTTGCTTCATATTCTGTTTACACCAGGAAGTTTTCCAAGGCAGTGTTTGGGCAGCTCTCACCAAACGAGGCTCAAGTGTCACTGCAGAGCTCTGTAAACAAAGGCAAGGCCACATCAGGCACAGAGCACAGAGGATAGATCCAAGCTTGAGGCCGAGGTTGGAGAAGGGGAGTGGATGCTGAGGGGGGTGGTGTCCAGGGAAGGGAACGGGAGCTGGGAAGGGGGCTCAGCCTGGAGAAAAGGAGGCTCAGGGGAGACCTTCTGGCTCTCCACAACTCCCTGACAGGAGGGGGCAGCTGGGGGGGGGTCAGGCTCTGCTCCCAGAGAACAAGGGAGAGGATGAGGGGACAGCCTCAAGCTGTCCCAGGGGAGGTTCAAGGTTGGATATTGGGAAAATTGTTCATAGAAGGGTGTTCAAGTATTGGTACAGGCTGCGCAGGGCAGCGGTGGAGTCACCATCCCTGGAAGTGTTCAAAAAAAAGTGTGGATGTGGCACTTGGGAACACGGTTTAGGGTAAACATGGCAGTGCTGGGGGAATGGTTGGACTCAATGATCTTGGAGGGCTTTTTTAGGCCTAGTGATTCCATGATTCTCTGACAGCAGAAGGGGTGGCAGTGATTGACCCTGGAAGGGGACGCTTCCTTTTGGCTGTGTGGAGTTAGAACTGGAGTGTTCCTGGTTTTGTCTAAACCCTCTTCCAGCGATTACCAACTTCAAAGTGTGTGTTCCTCATGCCTGCAAGAAACTTACAGCTCTCCAGCTGTCCACTGTGTGTCTGCTCACGGGCTGTCCTCAAAATAAATTCACTGGGATCCTGGAAAGAAGGCCAACAGCACATGGGAATGCTGGAAGCATTTCCAGAGGCAAGACTGTGCTCTGGGTAAAACCACAGAGTGTTCAGGAGGCAGCAGTGATTTTGTGGTAACACCAATCCCCTGAAAGTTAGGGATGCTCAGAAAACACAGAAAAAAAGGCCAGAGGAGCAAGAAAAGAGCACAAGGATGGGATCAGTGGATCCTATCAGTGATGGGAGAAGTCCAGGTTGGTCAGGAGGGGAGAGATCCAGCTGGTTAACCGAGTCAGAAGGAACTCACAACTTCTCTGTGGTCAGGACTGATACAGAAGGTGAATAAGCTCCAAGAAGTACCTGTCTTCAGTATGTAATTCATGGGAATGTCGAGTCTGGGATTTCCCGTGTCTTAGTTTAGAGCCTCTGTGGAGAGCATGGATGGGCCAGCAGGGATGAGAATGTAAAAATTCGTGTAAGTTGAACATGCCCTTGCAGGAGTGTTGGGACAAGGGTTGGGAGAAATGCCACCAACACTGTCTTCAGAGTGTCCTGGGATTTCTCTGAGGTGGTTGGGAAGGAGAGGAATAATCTGAGTTTTTTGAGGAGCAGACTGGAGCAGTGGGCCCTGGGAATCATGGGGTTTCATTGGACTTGGGAACACACTGTGGGCTTCCGGTGTTGTGTCTTCCCCTACTTGTGAAGTGTGGGTTGGGGAGCTTCTTTAAGCTCAAGCTGAGCCACAGCCATCCTGATCCCTTGTTAGGGATGCACCTGTTCTGTGTAGGAGGTTAAACCAAGCCCATGAGTGCTCCCATCCTGGCAGTGTTTGGGCACCAGCACTCTGGGAATGCTGGTTGTGGTACCTAAGTTGGAAGTGGCTCCTGCAAGTCCAGGACCTGTCTGTTGCTTTCTGAGGATCCCAGAGGGCTCAGTGGAAGGTCCTCACTGGACTCTGCCATGTCCCTCTTCTCCGTGTCCCAGTCTTCTCCTTTCTCTACCATCCCCTTGCACAGTGTCTTCAGCCAGTGAGTCAGTTCTGCAGGATGGACCTACTTTGCTCTGCAGTTCCTCAATCTCATGGAATCATCTCTGGGTTTCAAGGGGCTTTAAAGCTCATCTCATTCCACCTTCCACTATCCCAGGTTGCTCCAAGCCCTGTCCAACCTGGCCCGGAACACTTCCAGGGATCTAGGGACAGCCACAGCTTCTCTGGGCAGCCTGTGCCAGGGCCTCCCCCCTCACAGGGAAGTATTTCTTCCCAATATCCCATCTGACCCTGCCCTCTGGCAGTGGGAAACCATCCCTTCTTGTCTTGTCACTCCATATCCTTGTCCAAAGTTCCTCTCCAGCTCTCTTGGAGAAGGAACTGGCATGGTCTCCAAAGTCTCCCTAAAGGCTTCTCTTATCTAGGCTCAGCCCCATGTACTTGCCCGTTTCCCCTTCAGCTCCAGCAGATGCACTTGGGGTTTAGAAGAAAATGGGGAAAACTTCTGTCCCCTTTTGTTCAGGTTTTTGACCTGTTTTGGTGACCCAGGGGTGACCCCGGGGGGAGCGGCGCTGCGCCCGCTGCCGGCCGCCGGGGGGCGTCACGGAGCGAGGAGAGGGCGTGGCGGGGGCGCGGCCTCCCCAACCACGCGTGACGTCGGGTGGGGGCGTGGCTTCGCACTGCCAATTCACGACATTGCTGCTTGGGGCGTGGCCGCGGCAGGGGGCGTGGCCTGTTGCCATGGCGTCGGGGGGGGCCAGTCCCGCCGTATGGACGCGGCCGCGGCCGTCCCGGTGGGTGTCCGGCAACGGCCCGGGGTCGTCGGGGGCTGGTTTTAACCCCGGGACCGGCCCAGGGGAGGGTTCGGGGTATTGGTTGTACCCCCGGCACCGGCCCGGCCCGGGGGGGGATTCCGGGGGGTCAGTTGTACCCCCAGGATCGGCCCGAGGGTGTCGGGGTACCTGCTTCCCCCCCGTCGCTCACGGCTCCTCTCGCTGCCCCGCAGGCGGAGCCCCCGGTGCCGGCAGACACCGTCCGGTGCTGGCTGCAGGCGGAGGGCGCCGATCCCGCCGCCCCGGCCGAGGAGCAGCTGGGCCTAGCCTGGCGGCTTCTGCGGCGAGCGGAGACCCGGCTGGGCGAGCTGGAGCGGCGGCGGGCCCAGGATATGAGAGACGTAAGGGCCGGAGGGCGGGCCCAGCTGGGGCCTGTGTTGGGAAGGGAACGGAGGTGGGGAAGGGGCTGGAGCACCAGAAACAGCTGAGGGAGCTGGGAAAGGGAGAAAAGGAGGCTCAGGGGGGACCTTGTGGCTCTGCACAACTCTGACAGGAGGGGGCAGCCGGGGGGGCGTCGGGCTCTGCTCCCAGGGAACAGGGACAGGAGGAGAGGGAACGGCCTCAGGCTCTGTCCGGGAAGATTGAGGTTGGACATGAGGAGAAATTTCTTCACTGAAAAAGTGGTCAGGCATTGGCAGGGGCTGCCCAGGGCAGTGATGGGGTCATCATCCCTGGAGGTGTTCAGAGAACAACGGGATGTGGCACTCAGTGCTCTGGTCTGGTGACACGGTGGAGTTTAATCAGAAGTTGGACTCCTGGGAGTCTTTTCCAACCTTAGTGGTTCTGGGATACCCCCCGGGTTAACCCACCCAGGCCTGTATCCCCTGATCCCCCTCTATGCAGCAGCAGGTTCAGGGGTGTCAGTGCCACACTGCTGCCCTTGGGAACTTGGGGTTTATGTCCCCATTCCTCGTGCTGGGCATCAAAAAGCACCTGGTGAGCCCAGCAGCTCCCGCAGAGCCATGGTCAAAAGCTCCCCACATCCCAGCACCCCCATAGCTGCATGACCTGCTGACCTCCCAGTCAAGGTTTTACCATCCCCAGGTGTTCCAAAGGCATAAGACATATTGTCCTGCAAATATTTGAGGTTATCCTGTAAACATGATGGGATGGAGAACTTTTTGTGCTGCTGGCTCACTGAAGGTGCCAGCAGACATGGAGATAGCTGGATTTTCTGTATTCCAGGTGGAAAGCTATGTGGGCCATGTCCGTACCCTGACAGAAGAACGGGATGCCATTGCCTCTGAATATGAGAAGGAGAATGACCAGCTCAGGTTGGAGCTGGCACAGCTACAGCTGCAGCAGGGTAATCCTTTCTCTCCAGAGCGTGGGCCCTGGGAATGCAGTGGCAGGTGTTTGGGGCTGGAAAACTTGGAGAGCTGAGCAGTATTTTTGGGGGAGCTCTCAGGGAGTTCTCAGTGGTTTGTCGTTCGAGAAGTTGCTAAAAGTGTTTACAAGCTATTCAAACAGATTTGTAATTGATTTAGAGGTTCTTGCCTGCTTTTATGGCCTTTATTCAGGGAATTTGGCAGGTTCTCCATGTAGCTCTGTTGCATGAAGCATCTTCTAGAGGCTGTTTGAAGACCAGAACTGATGGTGCTCTTTGGTTTCCATCTCTGAATTATCTGTCAATGACTCCTTGCTCCCACCAAGTCAGTGAATTTGCTCTTTGGCTTTGGTTTACACAAACTCCACATTTTAAAAAACAATATGAGGGACAGGAGTTGTTTGTTCTGGCAATTCAAAACTTGGGTGTGCTCATTGTCACAGAATCCCAGGATGGTTTGGGTTGGAAGAGACCTTAAAGCTCATCCAGTTCCACCCCTGGCCATGGGCAGCGACCCCTTCCACTAGACCAAGTTGGTCAGGGCCCCTCAGAGCTTCACTAATTTTGTTTAAACAAACTATTTCACTTATTTAACTTCAAATAATTTATTTTCAAACTCTAGGGTCACTTTTGCTGGGTTTAATTCTTGATTTTTTTCAGTCTTCTGGTGCACTTTCAGTCCTGCTTATAGCCCATGTCACCGTTAACTCCTTTTGTGACCTGTGTTATCCTGGCCCTAAGATAAAACTGGGGGTGATGGCACAACTTAAAGAGTTTCTTTGTGATTCAGGCTTTGTTTGGGGCAGCAAATACAGGAGTTTGGGGAAAATTTTGAGCACTGGTTGGGTTTTCAGGGCGCACATCTGGTGGTGCGACTTTCCAAAGATGGATTTACCTAAAAATTTGGTTTCTCTGGGCGCTTAAAGCCGTGGTTGGCGGTGAAAAGGCTGCTTCCAAAGGTTAAAATGAGTAATGAGCTCTTGGGAGCCTCGCTGTGGCAGAAAACTCTGTTCCTCGTTCTTTCCCTTCCCACAAGGTGGCAGTAGAAAGACAGAATATCCCCAAAGCTGGAATGCAGTAATTTCCTCCTGGTGGCTCTGCTCCTCTGGACTTCCTACATTTCTTAGGGATTCCTGAGGCTGTTGAGCGATGAGTACCTCTGGAATGGAAGCTGAGATCCTTGTCCATGGATCTCGGTGTATCCAGGGGGGATTACTGGTTGCCATCCAGTTGTTCCCAGTGTGTTGTCCCTGAGGGGGTCGTGTGGCTTTGGTGCTGTAGAGTGTTTCTGGAGGGATTTTTTTTTTTGGGATATCACTCCGATTTTGAGGTTCGGGACTTGTTGTTGACCCACTGCTGGCATTGGCTGCCATCCTGGGATGTGTGTGGATAATTTAAGAATCTGGAAGCCCTGGTCCCTCTAGCCTGTCACCTGCAGGGGGAGGTGCCAGCCCCGAGATGTTTTGGGTCCTTGTGGAGCACTTTATTGAGTGACTGGTCCTTTTATCCAGGTTTGTTCAGCTGGAGCAGAGGAGGCTGAGGGCAGAGCTCATCCCAGGCTGCAGCTCCTCTGGAGGAGGATTTTTATCTCTGCTCTATGGGATGAGGGAAAGGACATGAGGGAATGGCTGGAGTTGTGTCAGGGGGGGTTTAGGTTGGATATCAGGGAAAGGTTCTTCCCCCAGAGGGTGCTGGGCACTGACCAGGTTCCCAAGGGAATGAGCACAGCCCCGAGGCTGCCAGAGCTCCAGGAGTGCTTGAATAACTCTCTGAGGCACGGGGTGGGATTGTTGGGGTGTCTCTGCAGGGCCAGGGCTTGGGCTGGATGATCCATGTGGGTCCTTTTCAGCTCAGGATATTCTGTAGTTCCATGGTTCTAGGTCAGCCTCTTGTTACAAAGATCCCTGTGGCCATCACTATTACGGTGTGCATGGATGTGCTTGTGCTGGAGGTGCTGCACAATCCCAAAGGCTTCTGTTGGGCAGCTCCAGGTCTCTAATGCGTCCCTGCTGCTGGGTTCTGTGCTGCATCCCTGTGTCTGTTCCCCAGGCCTCTGCTTTTCTTCAGAGTTCTTGGAATCATGGGAATGTTTAGGTTGGAAGAGCCCTCTAGGATCATCAAATCCAGCCATTCCCCCAGCACTGTCAGGTTCACCCCAAGTGCCACATCCACATGTTTTTTGAACAATTCCAGTAATGGTGACTCTGCTTCTCTGGGCAGCTGTGCCAGTGCCTGACCAGCCTTTCCATGAATATCCAGTCTGAACCTTCCCTGGCCCAGCCTGAGGCCATTCCCTCTCCTTCTGTCCCTTGTCTCCTGGGAGCGGAGCCCGACCCCCCCCGGCTGCCCCCTCCTGTCAGGGAGTTGTGCAGAGCCACAAGGTCCCCCCTGAGCCTCCTGTTCTCCAGGCTGAGCCCCTTTCCCAGCTCCCTCAGCTGCTCCCCATGGGATTTGTGCTCCAGGTCTTGCTCCCTCTGTTATTTTTGCAAAACACCCGGGTGTCTCAGCAGGCATAGGATGATCCAGGGGATTGGGCTGGAGAAGGGGCTTGTGGAAAGACAGAGCCTGGTCTGCTGGGATTGTTAAAAATGTGGGCCAGGCAAGAGGACAGGATGGTGATTGGTAGCTTTTGGAAGCATTGAAAGGAGAATGGGAAGGGGCGGCTGGGGACAGGGGCTGGTTCAAGCCGGTGGTACAAAGGAGGGGCTTGAGCTGTGAATGATGCAGGGCGAGGGACAGGGTCTGTTCTGATACACCTGAGCTGGGAAGCTGGGAAAGGAAGCCTGAAGACCCCTGGGTGGGTTCTCAGGTCTGAGCACACTCCCTCTTCCAACAGCAGGCAAACGGATCAGAAACTCTGCTTGGTCTGGGATCACTCAGAGCATCTTGATCTGCTAAAAGCTGTTTCATAAAATCATGGAATTATGGAATGGGTTGGGTTGGAAGGGATCTTAAAGCTCCTTCCATTCCACCCCCTACCATGGGCAGGGACACCTTCCACTACCCCAGCTTGCTCCAAGCCCTGTCTAACCTGGCCTTGGACACTTCCAGGGATCCAGGGGCAGCCACAGCTTCTCTGGGCACCCTGTGCCAGGGCCTCCTCACCCTCACAGGGAAGAATTCCTTCCCAACATCCCATCTGATGCTGCCCTCTGGCAGTGCGAAGCCATTCCCTCTTGTCCTGGCACACCAGGCCCTTGACCAAAGTCTCTCTCCAGCCCTCCTTTAGACCCTGAGGATAATTAGTGCTGGTGACTGGCACTGAGCGGTTTCTGAAAATAAAAAGTAAATCTCTGCTCACACATTTGCTCTGTGCCCATCCTGGGCTCGCAGGTTGCTACAGGGAGCCGCCAAGGCTGGTTGATGCTGGGCCATTGAACTGAGCGTCACCTCATCTGATACCTCTGCCCAGAGTGACATTTTTCCTTCCCTCTGGGCAGTTCCTGATCCGTTTCTGATGCTCTCGCTGAACTCACTGGGTGTTGTTGGAGGGCAGATCGATGGCGCTCCCAGAAGCCTTCCTGAAAAACAACTGGAATGGCAGTGAAACACAGTGCTGGGGGAGCCGCCTGGATTTGTTTAAAAAGTGGAATAAAAAGAATAAACAGTTGTGGTCTGAGCTTGTTTGTTGTAACAGCTGGGCTGGTTAAACACACCCAGCAGGGCTAGAGGATGCAGGGCTGTGGTGGGCTGAGATGGCTGCTGTTTCTGAGAGTATTCCTGGGGTAGGAGAATACAAATATTAACATAAAATTTGCTTCCAAACAAGTGTGGACAGAGGTGGGAGATGCCAGTGGAGCTGTGGTGTGATAGTGCCTGGGGCAGGGATTGGCTCTTCCCAGACGCTGGATGGGGGAGGGAAGGGGTTTGTAAGGACTCAGTGGGGTTTACACATACGTAACCTGTGCTGTGTGGGCAGACCCCCCTCATCCTCACAAATCCTTTTTCTTCTCCAGCCTCTGGAATATGCCTGGGATCTAAAATGATACCACTTCATCCTGCATTGCAGGCTGGGGACAAGGGGAGCACTGGCAGGTGAAGGTGGTTCAGGGCACAGGGAGTCCCATCCTGGCCGTAAACCAGAGCAGTTTCTGTTCATTTTAGCTGGGATTTGGCAAAACTGTGGGAGGAAGGTGCCAGCCAGGTTGGGGTTCAGTTTGGTGTGATCCATGGACTCTTCCTGAGGCACACAGAGCAGTTTTGATCCAGCAAACTGCCTTGTTTGCTCTGCTGCAGGAGGAAGCTGCTGGGGAGCCCTGTTTGACCCTGTATTGACCAGGCTGTGCTTTGTGTCCCTGGGGAAGATGCCTGGGAAACCTCAGGGTGTTTTCCATCCACAGGGCTGGATGGAGCTGGCTGTGAAGCGTGGAGTGGAAACATGGGATCGATTGGCGCCTCGGGATGTGATTGTGCTGGGTCCTGTGTTAAATCAGTGCATGGGAGTGAGGGACAGGCTTGTCCAGGGCTCCGTATGTCCTGTGTCTGAGGAATATTTGCTCTGCTGAACCTCTGCTGTCCAACTCTAGATCTCTGAGCAGGAATATGCCTCCTACCTCTATACAGCTCCCTGCACTTCCCATCTTACGACACTTGGAAGCCTTTATAGTCTGGTTTGGGCTAGAAATTTGGTCTATTGCTTGTGGTTTAAATATGAATTATGCAGGGAGGGTTTGAAAAGCCCTCCTCTGGCTCCACAAGCTTCTCTGTCCAATGCAGGAGTTGCTGCCCTCACCATGCCGGACACCAAAGGTTCCTCATTTTCTCCTGACAGGTAAATTCCAAGCACACCAACAAGGGGGTCTTTTTAACAATTGTTCGTTGCATAAACACAATGGTGCCCAGCCATAAACTGACTTCTGCAAGTCTTGTTGTCACCTTTCTGCCTTAGAGACCCTTGAATCTGGAAGTTTTTCCCAGTACAGAGTCTTCCTGGCTATAATTTTTGGATAAGTGGTGAGGCACTGGCAGTTTAATTCTTAAAGATATTCAGATCTGCCTCCTTTCCAGACGTTCCTTGGGAAAATAGTGATGCTCTTCAGGAGTGATCTGGTATTTTGTGTGTCTCCTGTCAAAGAAAACGTGTCTGTGACTCCATGTCCATCTGTTTGCTTTCTCTCCAAGATTGGACTTGATGATCTGAGGGTTGGAACTGATGATCTTGGAGGTCTTCACCTTAATGATTCTCTGGTTCTCTCGGTATCTGTTTAGTCTGGTGTTTAGTTTCCACCAAGTTGTACTTGGGGTTGAAGGGGCTGAGGGTAAACCAGATTGGGAGAACTACGATTTGGGGGAGCAGGTCTTATCACATGCTTGGCAGGCAGGGGAGGGTATGTGAAGAGAAACCTTGAGAGAGAGTAAATAGGGCTGAGATAATGGATAGCAGGGAATGGGAGGCAGTGAGGGAGTTGGGAAGCAGGAGAGACTTGAGGAGCTGTTGGGCTCCAGGAGAAATGGGGCTGTTGCAGTGAAGAATGTTTAGAGGAGCTGGGACAGATCTCCAGGAAACCCTGCCCTTTGTTTTTTCCTCTGCTGACACCAAGCCTTGCCTTGCCTTGCAGAAACCCAGCTAAAGGAGGTGGAGGAGATGCTGGAGCAGGAAGGTTTATCCCAGATCTCCTGCAGTGCTGCCAGTGAACAGGTCGCGTATTTCCTGGTGGAGCGGGCGGTGTTGCTAGGAAAGCTGGAAGTGGCAGCCCGGCAGCTGGAATCCCACAGCATCATGGATGGGCTCCAGGTACCTCCTGCTCCATGGCTCTGGCTGCCTGAGAGCTGCTGGGAAAGGAATATCTTCAGGATGTTTCTGTAATGAAAACTGTTTCTCCTGTCTCTGAGGCCACTGTGGAGTCTTGAGGCTGAAATACTGGAAGAAGCTACAAGAAAGATGGAGAGAGAGTATTTACAAGAGCCTGGCATGCCAGGACAAGGGGGAATGGCTTCAAACTCACAGAATAGGTTTAGATTGGATAATGGGAAGGAATTCTTGGCTGTGAGGGTGGTGAGGCCCTGGCACAGGTTGCCCAGAGAAGCTGTGGCTGCCCCTGGATCTGTGGAAGTGTCTAAGGCCAGGTTGCACTGGGCTTGGAGCAAGCTGGGGTAGTGGAAGGTGTCCCTGCCCACGGTAGGGGGTGGAATGGGATGAGCTTTAAGATCCCTCCCAACCCCAAACCAGTCTGGGATTTCAGGATTCTAAGTCAGTGCCTTTCTTAATTCTCACACTTTGCACTTGATTTACTCCCCCATCTGCACAGGGAGAGTGAAATGGATTCATTGTAATACTATCTTGAGGAGTTTGTGATGTGGTTGGTGTGAGGATCTTCTTCACTGGGTAAGAATGACGTTCTCTGGGTTCAGGTGGAGCAGAGGAGGCTGAGGGCAGAGCTCACCAGAGGCTGCAGCTTTTCCTGAGGGGCAGCTCCGACCTCTGCTCTCTGTGAGCAGGGACAAGATCTGAGGGAGCAGCTGGAGCTGTGCCAAGGAGGGTTAGGTTGGATATCAGGGAAAGGTTCTTCCCCCAGAGGGTGCTGGGCACTGCCCAGCCTCCCCAGGGAATGGTCGTGGCCCCAAGGCTGCCAGAGCTCCAGGAGTGCTCGGACAACTCTCTGAGGCACAGGGTGGGATTGTTGAGGGTCTGTGTAGGGCCAGGGGTTGGACTGGATGGTCCTTGTGGGTCCCTTTCAGCTCAGGATATTCTGATTCTATGGTTCCAAGGCCACCAATTTCCACCTACTCCAGACTTATGGCCATGTCTCCATGGACCTGGAGTCCAGGAGTGCTCTGGGATTCTGGGAACTGCTGTTTGTCCCTGAGCTCCCAAGCAGTGAGGAGGGAGCAAAACCTCAAATAGGGGTCAGGGCTCCTGCTCTTGCTCCTTTCTGTTTCTTCCTGCTGACAGGAATGGAATCACACAGCAGTTTGGATTGGAAGGGACCAGGGACACCTTCCACTAAACCAGATTGCTCCAACCTGGCCTTGAACAGTTCCAGGGAATTGTTACAAACTTGAAGGTCTCTGTTTCCAATCAACCACAGCTTCTCCACAGTTCTTACACTGGGCACTCTTTTTGTGGTTTTAACCAGGTGGAGGACACATTGGAGATGTGTTTTCCCGGAAAACAGTCTCCCTAACAGGACTGATTACTCTCCCCGGTGATGTCATTGGTTTCTGTGCCTGTGGAGCAGGAACGGTTGATTAAACACTCCATTGTACCCAGGAGTATCCCACTTGTTTTGTAGAACCATTAGAGTTGCAGCAGCGTTACACGTTACTGTGTTAATTGCTCCTCTGTTTACCGGAATGTGTGGCCTTGCTTGTTCCCAGCTGGCCTGTTCCACTCCTGGAATGAAGGGCCAGACACGTTGCTGTCTGGTACAGGGATGAATTCAACTTTTAGCCAGACTGCTCAAGCAGAATTGATTGTTTTATTGCATCCCCAGAAAAGCAGAAAGGCAGGATACAAACCTGTCTCTCTGTGTGGTCAGCTCCGAGAAATCAATAGGGAAATGCCTTCTGGATTCATGGCATGTGCCAGCTCACTCACCCTCTCAAGTGCTGAATATCAGTGGCAACCAATGTGCTGAGCCTTAGGACCTCCTCAGTGCAGATGCAGTGGAACAGGAATGTGTAACTCCCTAAAAAAGAGGGACATGGAGCAGTGGTCCAGGGACCCTCATGGAGTTCAGGTCCCTGTGCCTGGGTCAGGGCAGTCTGAGAATGAGCACAGGCTGGGGGAGGAATTCATGGAGAGCAGCCCTGCAGGATGGATTTGGGAGTTCTTGTGGATCAAAAGCTGGACATGAGTCAGGAGTGTGTGTTTGCACCCCAAAGGTCAAACTGCATCATGATTCTGCTCCCCTCTGAAGAGACCCCCTCAGCAGTGCTGCTCCAGCTCCGGGATCCCCTGCCCAGGAAGGACCTGTTGGAGCGAGGCCATGGAGATGCTCTGAGGGCTGGAGCCTCTTGGGAGCCAGGCTGGGAGAGCTGGCAGTGTCCATCTGGAGAAGGCTCTGGAGAGAGCTTAAAGCCCCTTCCAGTGCCTAGAGGGGCTCCAGGAGAGCTGGAGAGGGACTTTGGACAAGGGTCTGGAGTGCCAGGACAAGGGGGAGTGGGGGAGGGATTCTTGGCTGTGAGGGAGGTGAGGCCCTGGCACAGGGTGCCCGGAGAAGCTGTGGCTGCCCCTGGATCCCTGGAAGTGTCCAAGGCCAGGTGGGTGGGGCTTGGAGCAACCTGGGATAGAGGAAGGCATCTCTGCCCATGGCAGGGGGTGGGACTGGATGGGCTTTAAACTCTCTTCCATTCCAAGCCTTTCTATGATCCGATGATTCCGAGTCTCCCAGTGTTACTGGGACAAACTGAGCCAATCACACTCAGTGCCAACCCTGTGGACAAAACGGAGCCCTCCAGCTCTCATGGGCAGGCCCAGGAGATCAGAGGTCTTAAAAAAGTAGTGAATCCACAGAGCTCCCAGGAGTAGCTGGGAAGACTGAGGGATTTTCACAAGGGTTTGGGATAACTCTGGTTGAAACATACCCATCAAGTATAAGGCATGATAACAAAACCCCTTCTAGTCAAGATATGTTTGAACTGAAAATCCCTGTCAGTGATCCTGAGGGACACATGGCAGTGCTGAGGGACACATGGCCCTGTGCTGGTGGTGCTGCTCTTCAGGAACATCTCTCTGTGCAAGGCTGGCTCTGCTCACACCCATCAGGCATTGGGAGCTGAATTCCCAGAGCAGAAGGAATGCACACAGCTTCCTGAGGAGACAGAAATAAGGACATACACATTTTCTTGCTGGTGACCTGGCTCGTAGTTGAGATTTCGTAGAATCACCAAGGTTGAAAATGCCCTCCAAGATCATTGAGTTCAACCATTCCCCCAGCACTGCTAGGGCCACCACTGACTCATATCCCCAGGTGCCACATCCACAGGGGCTTTGAGCATTTCCAAGGGATGGTGACTCCACCACTGCCCTGGGCAGCCCGTTCCAACCTCTGACCACCCTTTCCATGAAGAAATTTTTCCTGATATTCAGGCTAAACCTCCCCTGGCACAGCTTGAGGCTGTTCCCTCTTGTCCTGTCCCTTGTTTCCTGGGAGCAGAGCCTGACCCCCCCGGCTGCCCCCTCCTGTCAGGGAGTTGTGGAGAGCCACAGGGTCCCCCCTGAGCCTCCTTTTCTCCAGGCTGAGCCCATTTCCCAGCTCCCTCAGCTGCTCCTCATCATACTTGTGGTCTCTCTCATTTCAGGTTTGTCCTTAAGCAGGCTGGGAGGGTTTTTACTGGGTTTAGAGTGAAAACCCAGAGCCCAAACAATTTCACAGCCTTATCCTCAGGCTGTGCCCAGCCTGGGCAGGAATTAATCCTTTCTGCTGAGAGCCAGGGAACACCTCACACTTTGGAGCAGGGCTACCTGGTGGGCATCACCTGCCTTTGGTTTGTCCCAGAACTGGCACTGGAGATGAGGAAATACACATTTTTCCAATGGGACCAGTGTGGAGGTGGTGACAAACAACTCTGCCTTGGTCACATAACCACGGGGTTCCTCATTTCCATTGGCACATTAACCCTTGTGCTTCAGTTCTGCAGGGAAGAGCTGGAGGGGGAGCCAGCATCACCTGCAGGAGTTGTGGGAGATCGGGATGAGGCCCCACAGAGGCTGGTGGTGGCCCAGGAAGATATCCAGAGGGTGACAGAGGGGCTGGAAGCACCAAACAAAGAGCGGAGTGGAGCAGGTAAGTGCTGCTCTGGTGGCCACTCCTGGCCTGCTCTTAGCCCTGGGGAGGGGGGGCAGCCAGTCCTGTGTCCTCTTTGCTTGGAATGTGGGAAAATCAGTGCCAGGAGTCAGCCTGCTCCCTAGGAGGTGGGAATGCAGTCGTTAACAGTCACAAATCCATTAATTCTGAGACTGGGCTTCTCTGGTCTGTGATGCATCTGCACGGTCTGGACTAATTTCCTATCCCTGGCTCCTCTCCAGGGAGAAATTTCTGCCCTTAGAGGGGATGGAGAGGGAATGATGACTTGGTCTGGAAACAGAGTAGCTGAATTACCATGCACACAGGGTTGGTTAGCAAAGCTGGACCCTTCATCCCCAGGTTCTCCAGGTGCAGTTTGGGATGTTGCCTCCAGAGGATCCTTTCCAAGTGCAGCAAGGGGGAAGTGACTGGGTACATTGTCTTTGCTGAGAATATTCCCTTCACCTCCTTCTTGAAACAGCTGTTGACCAGCCCTGAGGTGTTATTTATTAGTAGGATTTTTTATAAATTCTGACTGTAGAAATAAACAGTTTTCTGGTGGTAAAGCTGCTCTTGGAGTGAAACCTCCATGGAAAATGTCCTTAGCGACACACAGGTGTCTGGATGCTCTTTTGGGGGATTCCTTGCATTGTCCCCAAATCTGTGATGCAGAATTTCATTGGAGAACAGCAGCTGGGAGGAGGTGACTCATCCCAGCCCCATGTGCCTTTGCAGGGACCAACTCCCTTCAGGAGACTGGCACTACCTGGGGCAGGTTTAGGGCAGAATTGCACGTCCTGGGGCTCCCCTTGGAGCTCACACACACAGTACCAGGACCTGAGAGTTCCTTTCCAGCCCCATCAGCTTATCTCCAGCCCTAGCAGCTCGTTTCCAGCCCCGTCAGCTCCTCTCCAGCCCTAGCAGCTCATTTCCAGCTCCAGAGGCTCCTCTCCAGCCCTAGCAGCTCATTTCCAGCTCCAGAGGCTCCTCTCCCACCCCATCAGCTCCTTTCCAGCCTTGTCAACTCCTCTCCAGCCCCAGAAGCTCCTCTCCAGCCCTAGCAGCTCATTTCCAGCTCCAGAGGCTCCTCTCCCACCCCATCAGCTCCTTTCCAGCCTTGTCAACTCCTCTCCAGCCCCAGCAGCTCCTCTCCAGCCTCCAGCCCCATCATTCCCTGCCTTTTCATCCCCGTACTGGGTGGGGATCGATCCACAGTCCCCAGGGATGGGGTGAGTGGTGTGGCAGCTCTAGTGCTGACTCTCTGGAACACGGACGGGCTTCAGCCTGGGACTCTCACAGATTGTAGCCTGCACAGGGTAATCTGCTTTCTGAGGTGTCAGATGAATACAAGGCTTTGCAAACTGTGAGTAAGGGTTTAATGCTTGTTTTGTCTCTGGGGTTTGTTGTGCTGTGTGTGCAAAATGAGGGTGACAATGTCCCAGTGGCTTCCCGGGTTCTGTATCTCCGCACAGCTTCTCCTCCTGGCGAGCTCCGAGCCAGCTGCTCTGGGAATCAATTGATTTGCTACTAAAAACCTAAACTGGGGTCACTGATCTTTAGTAAAACCCTCTTAAACAGCATATTTTGGTTCAGTGATAACTTGTGTGCATTAGAGGGAAGAATTCCTGACCAGTTTGAGCCCAGTTAGTGGGATTTTGGTGAGGAAAGGCTTTAAATGGTATTTAACAAAGTGCATAAGGAATGTTGCGGGGTTTTTCCAAAGCAGAACTGGGCTGCCACATCCAAACACTGTCCTCCTTGTGGAATCACCCTGTGGTCAGCCCTGAAGGCAGCTGAGGGGGAAAAACAGAAGGAATGGGAAAATAGGGGATGGTCAGGATTTTTGCAAGAGGAAAAGAGCTGGAATTTTATTATCCTTTTGTCATCCTTTTAGTCATCATTTTGGTATAATTTTATCATCAATTTGTGTAGTGGTCAACAGGCTTTTGAGTAAAATTTCCTTTCTGGTGGAAGATGGGGGTTGGAATGAGACGATCTTCAAGGTCCCCTTCCAACCCAACCCACTCTGTGATTCTGTGAAGATGTTCTTTGCTTTTTATTTTAAATGACACAACTGAAAATCCAACATCAGAATCCTTGTTTCAAAAAGGAATTTGTTGCTTCTTCCAAATTTGAACCAAATAAGGAGATTTGTTTACTATTTTTGCCTGAATAGATGTCAAATTTAAACTAAAATTTCCTGTGCCCAGTGTTAAGCTGAAAAGGGAAAAATATTTCTTCCCTTTTTTCTAAGGAAAATTGTCTCCTTGCTTTTTTGGGAGGATACCAGTGTGTCCTCAACATGTGCTCCTAATATAAACACCTTTTCCTGCCCTGGAAATATTGGGAATCTGCGTTAATTGGTGTTGGTATTGATTTATTCGTTGATCCAGGCTTGAAGGCTTGGTGTGCAATTTTTCCAGTTGTGGCCATTCCATTAAATTTTAATGCCTGGACAACACGGATACATTGGCTGTGATTGTGGCAATGATGGATTTTATGGTGAAAATTAAAAATGTGGCTGTTTGGGTTTTCCAAAGAGTTTGTGAAACCCATATTAAATGAGGTGAGTGATTTAAATGAGGTTTACCTTCATGATCCAGAGGTAAACTGAATCCCTGGAATAATGATGGAGAGACTGCTGTTGAACCTGGATCTCCAGGGACATCAACCTTTGCTGTGGGAGGGAGAGGGCGTGGATGTGGGATGTGTTCCCACGAGGATGTGGGATGTGTTCCTGCATGGATGTGGGATATATTCCCAGTGGATATGGGATGTGCTCCCAGGAGGACTGTCCATGCTGCCTCCCACCTTTTCCATGTGTGGGATCAGCCTGGAATCCATGCTTGGAGTGTGGGCAGTGCCAGTGACCACTTTCCTGGCGCTGCTGTCTCCAGACAGGACTGAGCTCCAGAGGGCCATGGAGCACAACAGCCGGCTGGACAAGGAGATCCTGGCGCTGCGGGCACGGGTCCAGACGCTCGACCTGGAGAGGAAAGCGTTCCTGGAGCTGGTGAGGATCCACCAAGCCAAGCCAACAATCCTGGCCTGGCTCCTGGAAGTCATCCCTGCTCCCAAACCTACCCTGCCTTCCCCTTTCCCCTCCCTGTTCTATGCCCAGTCTTTCCAGAGCTGCAGTTTGGCTGTGTTGTGGTTCATGGAGCAGTAAAAATTGGGAAGCAGGCAGAATGCAGCTCTGGGAGCTTCCTTCCATGCAGGAAGAGTTTGAGGGACTCCGGCTGAGTGGGGGCTTGAGGATTTTGGGACACATTTTCCTGTGCCCATGGAGAGGGATCAGTTCCCTGCTCCTGGTCGGTGTTTACCCCAACTCAGGTGTGTAAACAGAGTAAGGAACACGTGTGCCTTTCCCTGGGCTGGATAAAAGAGTTCAGTTTACCTAAGTTTAGCCTAAACTCCTCAGGAGCTGGTTTGAAATCCAGTTGAAATTTATGCTCTCAGCCCCTTTGGTTTTTAACTCTGCCACATTGATTGATTTGCTTGTTTTCTGTGGGCTGTTTTAATGGAATGACTTACTATTACATTACTATTACATTACTATTAGTTAAGTGCTTGGTGTCATACAGCCAGGATTCTCTAAATGCCACCTAGAATTAGGAACAATTAAGGAACTATCAACCAGATAATTCCTTATTGAGGTTGCTGACAGGGAAGGGATATAAGAGTCTGCTTCCTATTAAAATGTGTCTTTGGGCACAAAATATGCTGTTGTTCTTATGTCCTGATTTCCTTAGATCAGCCTTTGAGAGCCTGGAATTGCCTCTGCCATCCCAGCACTGAGAGCTCTTGGCTGTCTTGCAGTTCTCCCACATCAAATGAGTATTGTTAAATTAATACAAGTACCTCTGAGAAGATACTTTTCAAATAATATTTATCAGATAATATCTTGAATGGGATTTATTCCTGTTTGAGGGGTTCAGAATTTTACAGTATTTTTTATAGTACAGAATTTTTTATAGTTCTGTTCCTTGCATTTAAAAAAGTTGCTGGTTCTTCCATGTCTGTCACCACAAATGTTGTATTTACAGCACAGTCTCTTTCTGGAGCTGCAAAAAAACATAACTTAGTTCAAATTCCTCTGTTTACCTTTTTTTAATTCCCAATAATGTTTTCCTTGCTGTAGGCCATTGCTCCTTTCAGTCATTATGGATACACACATGTATGTATAGATTATAATAAAGTAGAAATTTAATATTAAAATCTATTTATTTATATATATGCGTCTATATAGACAAAAAACATACAGATATATGTGACATATTGTGGTCACTGAACAGGAAAAAATGTAGCCAGACTGAGATCAGCTCCAGCCACATGTTAAGCTAAAAGCAAATTCCCTTTATTCCTAAGGAATGGGGTTTAACTGTTGGCACAGAAGTTGAGAACCCCTCATTTTTAATTTATAGAAGTAGAAAATGTACTTTATTACCAACTACAGCAGCTGTGTGTCCTGAAAGGTGTTTTCTTGCCTGTGGGTTATGAAGAGCAGGGGAGGAACAGGGTGGGCAGTTGGTCTGGGATGAGCTGTGACTGCGGGGTGAAGAGCTGCTGCTGGTAATGGAATTCCATTGATCCCACGGATGGAAGACACTGAAAGGTGTCCTCAGAAATAGCAGTTGGAATCTGACACGATGTGGGTATGGTCAGGAAGTGAAATAAATTCAGGAAAATCACCCTTTAATGGATTGTTCATTCCCACTTTTGCTGCTCCTTGTCTGAGGCCATTCAGCAGCTGGAGCAGCTACAGGATCTCAACCAATCCCTCAGGATAAGGAATAGCAATAAATTAATAATAAATATGAAAACTGAATGTTCACCAAAACTCAAAGCAGGTGTTTTGTGTTGCAGGTGGAGCAGCTCAAGGAGGAGATCTGTGAGTACCAGCGGAGCGAGAGGCCGGAGCCTCCAGCAGCCGAGGGAGTCGGAATGGCCTCATTGCAGGTGTTTCCAAGGGCTCGCTCTTTGTTGTTCCAGAAAAAACGGGTCCCCTTTGCATCCCAGACCCTAGCTGTCTGTGAGAACCTGCATGTTCTGGGGTTGAAGGGTTTTGCTCCTAGGGCCTAGAGATGAAGCTGACGTGACTCGTGTTTCATTTCTGAGAGATGCAGGTGGCCTTGGAATCACTCTGTGCTCCCATGGGAAAGGTGTGGAGCTGTTGGAGCTGAGTGAGGAGGCCAGGGAGATGCTCCGAGGGCTGGAGCCCCTCTGCTCTGGAGCCAAGCTGGGAGAGCTGGGGGTGTTCACCTGGAGAAGAGAAGGCTCCAGGGAGAGCTCAGAGCCCCTTCCAGGGCCTAAAGGGGCTCCAGGAGAGCTGGAGAGGGACTTTGGACGAGGGGCTGGAGTGTCAGGACAAGGGGGAATGGCTTCCCAGTGCCAGGGGGCAGGGATAGATGGGATATTGGGAAGGAATTCCTGGCTGTGAGGGTGGTGAAGCCCTGGCACAGGGTGCCCGGAGAAGCTGTGGCTGCCCCTGGATCCCTGGAAGTGTCCAAGGCCAGGCTGGATAGGGCTTGGAGCAAGCTGGGATAGTGGAAGGGGTCCCTGCCCATGGAACAGGATGAGCTTTAAGGTCCCTCCAACCCGATCCATCCTGGGATTCTGGGATCTCAGTCGTAGTTCTGTGCTAATGTTGATTTTCTCTCGGGCACAGGGCACACAGGAAGAAGCAGGAGCTGGTGGAGACACTGGTGCCAGCAGAGCTGCCCCATATCAAGAACATGGAGATCAGGGTGGTGAAACTCTCCACAAAAGGTGAGAGGTGTAGAAATCCTTCACCCCTTGTACTTCCACCAGTTCCTGGTGCTGTGCCTGTGGTTCTCTGTCTTGCAGGATTATTTGATTATTGAGTTGATTTAAATACTCTTTAGGACTTTGTTCTTCTGCTCCCAAATGGGAAAATTTGGAGGTGATGCAGTCCTGAGGAACCACTTCCTCCAGTTGAATGCTGATGCTTCAACTGAAGTTTGTTGCTTTCCTAAAAGAAGGGAGTTGGGCTTTTGGGACTCTTTGCAGACAAAAATGTTGTTTTTAAACCTGTTTTGGTGCTGAGACGTTTTCTCTGGATTTGGTTGCTCTCCAGGATTGCACCAAAACACCTGGCTTTCGATCATAAATATGTAAACTGGGATTTCTAAGGAATTCAAAGCTTTGTGCTCCCAATACCTGGTCAGGAGCTGCTGCACCTCTTCTGGCAGGTTCAGGGAGGAAAGGGGGGCTGATCCCATCCCTCTGGCTCTTTTCCCTTCAGATTCCCAAGCCTGTTCTCCACCTCAAGCAGCTGAATTTGCTGTTGTCTCTCTGCTGTTGGCAACCTCGTGCCTGACCTATTTCCTGCCCAGACCTTCATCATTGCTTGTGTAGATCCCATCATCCCTAATTCTCGTTTAAATAAGGACAGGCACAGACCATGATGTATGTGAGACTGGAAATCAGCAGGAGAGTGTGAGGAAAACCTCGGCTTTTCCTTGCTGGTGGGGAGCAGTTGGGATGCAGTTCCAGCCTTGGTCATGCTGGGTTTTGGTGTGCAGGTGCCGAGAAGCCATGGAAAACATCGAGGGCAGGAATTCCCAGCTCCTTCACAAGCTGCAAAAACTGGAGCAGGAACATGAGGGTTTGGTTGAGCGCAATGAGGAGCTGGAATCAATTCTGGGAGAGACACAGATCCAAACCAAGCAAGAGAAGGAACAGCTGGAGAGCGAGGTGGAGGGACTGCACCAGAAAGTGAGTAAGGAATAGGAGAGGCAAGGTTTGGATTTCTTTCATTCCAGCTGCTTTTCTCTCTGATTGGAAAAATAAAATTATGTTTGACCTGGCCCTGCTGTGTTTAGTTTGACAAGAAATGCAGCCAGAAAAACCTGCCAGTTTGGGAAGGAGGGGGAAGGAAGGAAAAAAATCCCAGCAGGGAGTAAATGACTCTTGATTGGAAGTGCAGATTCCCCAGTGTTACGGCAGCGCTGTCTTTTCCATCTCCTGTTCCCCCTCACAGAATCCCAGACTGATTAGACTGGCAAAGGACCTTAAAGCCCATTCAGTCCCACCCCCTGCCATGGGCAGGGACACCTTCCACTATCCCAGGGTGCTCCAAGCCCCATCCAACCTGGCCTTGGACACTTCCAGGGATCCAGGGGCAGCCACAGCTTCTCTGGGCACCCTGTGCCAGGGCCTCCCCACCCTCACGGGGAAGAATTCCTTCCCGATATCCCATCTGACCCTACTGTCTGGGACAGTGATGCTCCTTGGTCCCAGGAAATATCAGTAGTTAAGTGTCCTGGTGGCAGAAGATTGCACTTTTGGAGGAACTTGGAGATGTGTCAAACGGTGCTGGGTGTGAAGGACCAGGATCTGCAGTGCCTTCAGAGGGAACATGCCTCTGAACACATAAACTGAGGGACAGGGAATTTTTCTTGTCTCGTGGTGCAGCAGCTGCTGTGAGCGGGGCTGGTCACATCTCTTGGAAGAGCTCTGAGATCTGTCTTGAGAAGCTCTGCTCAATCTTGATCAAGATGTGACCTCAGCAGCCTCTTCCTAACCTGGGTCCTACTTGCTTTTGGGTACCCTCATCCCAGGGCAACCTGGATCTATTCCTGTTAATAGGACAAGTCCACTCAAATCATGCTTTGACTTCTGGAGGTGGATAGAAATTCTTTATTATTTGGATGTGACCAGTGGGAACCTTTGGGAAGTCACAGATGTGAAGCACTTCATTGAACATCTGTTTTTCCAGAACCATGGCAACATTGGGGGCCTCGTTGAGCAGCTGCAGGGCTACCTCCATCCTCTGAGCAAGGATTAAGTTGTGGCTGAAGCCTGTCAGGCTGGTGCTGCCTTTGTCAGGGTGGTTTTTAGCCTCAGTTTTCTGGAGGGACTCTCCATCCCTCTGGAGTAGCTCTGTGAGGAGCTCTGGCACTACTGGCTGTGTTGGCACTGCTTCCTCAGGGAAAATTCCGTGTGGAGCATCACTGCCAGGGCACCTGATCCCTTACAGAAGAAGCAGCTGGGGAATTTACAGCCAGAGAGAACGGAGGAAATCAGAGTTTGGTCTGGCCGGGTGGGTAGGCGGGATTCTCCCCACAAAGGCTGGCTGAGGAGGTCCTTCCCGTGGGCTGAGTCTCTGCTGCCTTGCCAGGAGCTCTTCCTTGCTGGGGCTCTTGCCCTCTGCCCTCTGTCTGTGCTGGAAACCCTCTCTGCAGTGGGCCTGGATTGATCCAGCCTTCCTGACTGCAGCTGCACCAGTCCAGAGTGTCCCTAGGGGATTTCTTAGGTGAGGTTTTAGTCCCCCCCAGGTTTTCAGTCAGGAATTACGTGCCCTAACACCTGGTGTTGGGTTAAAACATGGTGTAGGAGATGGTGCCAGCATATCCCACGTGGATACACATCTCCAAGCTGGATTGTTCAAAGGAAGAGATGAGGAATTCCCTGTCAGTAGCCTCTGGAAAAGCCTCTAAACACAGGCTGAAGGCAAGTTCAAATACCTTAATGAGGGTGCCAGTGGCACCATGTTTGTCTCCGGTCTCAGAGGATCCATGGGTCAGCTCTGGGATGTGATAGAAAAGGGTCTGTCCACCATGGCAGTGCTTTGGTTTAACCTGGGGCTCGTTCAGCTCACACCAAACTCTTCCCCCTTGGAGCAGAGTAAACACAGCCCTCCACCAATCAAACATGATGTGTTTTGGGCAAATCACTGCTTTGATCTGTGGGTTGTCACACAGATCCCTGGGAATGCCACGCTTGGGAGCCAAGGAGATGTGAGGCATTTTGGCTGCAGAGGCTTGGCAGCTGCTGCAGCTGGAAAAGAACCATTTTGAGGGATGCAGGGCCACGGAGCAGAGACGGGATGGACGAGGAAGTGGGTTTTAACCCTTGGATAGATCCGTCTGCTTAGCTGGAGGTTGCTGAGCTGTGCCCTGCATTCCCAAGGGGCTTTAAGAGCCCTGGAGATGTGAAGGGAAGGGGCTGGAGCCTGGGGAAGGCAGTGCTGCTGGGTGTTTTCCAGCCCTGCCCTGGCTGGGAAGGACTTGGGAGGGTTTTTGGTCCTGGCACAGCTGCAGAAGCCTTGGCTGGTCAGGCTGTGACTCAGGACCAGGACAGTGGGATACAGAGTGAGGATTGTTCTGCTGCTGGCATGGGATTGGGAGCACAAGTTAAGTGCTTAAAAGTTAATGGCTTGGAGGGAGAATAAGGAAATGCATTGCTGGGTATCAACTTCTGTCCAAAGGCTGGCTGGGGGTGAGTAGGGGAGGTGTGTTTTCCATTTGAGATCCCTTTTGGAGCTCCAAAGTCTTGCTGAACCCCAAATTATCATCCAGTCATGCAAAAGGAGAGGGGTTTGTTGTCCTTCAGCTCTTCCGTGAGAGGTCTGAGTGTTTCACCCCACTTTTAATACCTTTTAACACCTTGGTTAGCTCACATCTTTGATATAAAAAGCAGTGTTGCAGCAGCTTTCCTGTGTTTTGGAGACCATTCCCTGCTGGGAGCTCCAGCAGACCCAGCTGGTGCCAGGAACTCGTCAGGGACAGCAAAGCTCAGGGCCTTTGGGGTGCTGCTTTGGTAGTGGACTGGGATCGGCAGGGACTTGGCACTTCTTTGGCTTTGGGATTACATATCAGGAAGAATTCATTGGCTGTGAGGGTGGGGAGGCCCTGGCACAGGGTGCCCAGAGCAGCTGTGGCTGCCCCATCCCCAGAAGTGTCCAAGGCCAGGTTGGACGGGGCTTGGAGCAAGCTGGGATAGTGGAAGGTGTCCCTGCTCATGGCAGGGGTGGGACTGAATGGGCTTTAAGGTCCCTTCCCAGTCAAACCTGTCTGGGATTCTGTGGAGCTGGATTTCATCTCCCTCCAGTGTCCCAGCTCATTCCAGGAGAGCCAAGCTCAGGCAGTTGGACAGTCCAGCCTGGGGATTTAGAAATGAACCCAAACTGGATTTCAAGCCCAAGGAGTGAAAGGGAAGCTGCCCAGGCTCCTGCTGGCAGCAGAGCAGGGGGGCTGCTAGTGCCAAGATTTGGGTTTTGGAAAAGGGTCTGTGGGATCCCTAATGGGGAGGAGAAGCTGAGCTGCTCTCCTGGGCTGATCCTTAGCTGGGCTCCTCCAAGCTCCTTTGAGCCTTTTTTAACTTCAGGACCAAAAACTTTTCCCCAAAGGGCAGATGTCCTTGGGCAGTGATCCAAATGTAGAGTGAGACCTTGTCCAAACTCCCACCTGCCAGGAGGTGCCAGGAGGAGCAGAAGTCAGTGGTCACAGAGGTCAGCGCTTTGCTGTCCCAAATCCCGAGTCCTTGGAGCCCTTCTGGAGGGACTGACAACTTCCTATGAGCAGTGAAGGGACTAGGATGAGTCCTGATGGACCAGGTTGAGCATCGTCTTGGATGAGATCACACTCCCAGCACAGGGAACAAGGATGACCCAGCACTTAAAGTGGGGTGTCTTGGGGTCCTCTGTGTTGGAAGCTTTGAGTTTTCACCATGTGCCTGGGTTGTTTCACGCCTTTTGTGGAGCAGAATTCCGTCTTTTTCTGGCTTGAGTCCAGATGGCTCCTTCCTCCTTGGAAGCAGCAGGATGAGGGATGAGCTGGAGCTGGCCTCGCACATCCCGTCCTGTTCCTTGCTTCCAACATGGGGCTTATCCCGTAACAGCAGCATAAGGAGCACTCTAGGAGTAGTTGCGCATTTAGTTGTGAGTCCTGGTTTGGTTTTAACTTGGGGTTTGTCCATGTTCAGATCACCAGTTTGGAAACAGAGTTGCTTGAGGTGCAGAAGAACAAAGGTGAGATGAACGGGAACGAGCAGGTGGCGTCTGGAGCTCAGGAGATGCAGGAGGTGAGAGCTTTTCCTTGGGAAAGGAACTGTTCTGTTTAGAAATGTTTTAAATGAGCATCTTAAATGAGCATCTGAAGTGACCCTCTCCTGGGGATGCTCTTTGTCACCATCTACTGAAGATTTGCAGCCCCTCAGCTCATGCAGATGGGTGGATTTTTGGAGAAAAGCGGCCAACATGATCTTCATGAAAATTCTCCCCCTCGGAAGTTGTCTTGCCTTCAGGTCTGTCAGCTGAGGAGTTTGTTGTCTCCCCATGAGAGTGAAGTTTTTACCTGTGTGAAGGTGCTCAATTCTTGTTTAGGGTTTAGTGAAGCCAAGGGATGTGTAGGTACATTTAAAGCTGATTCCCATCGGGTTCTGGGTTAACTTTCCTGTCCATTTGTTCCTCGCCAGTCCAACAGTTGGATCTGCCTGGTGTGTCAGCCAGACAGAGATGGGAGAGGAGCTTCCTAGGGTGTTTTGGGTCAGTGGAGGTTCTGCCAGCCCTGGATAAGAGGTGCAGGAATTCCACTGGAAACATTTGAGAACTGTTTTTCTCCTCTTCTTGTTTCCGAGAAGACACATTTCCTGCAATCTGCTTCTCTCTGCGCAGAAAAAACGATGTTGTAGGAATGACTCTTAACATTTCTTGTTCCAGATGTTGGAAAGCTGTCAAGAAACGATAGACAAGTTGGGAAGTCAGCTGGGAGAGAGGAGAGAACGGAGAAAGCAACTGGCATCTGAGCTGGAGTTGCTGCGGGAAGATTTGAAGGCTGAGAAGGTGGTTCTGGGCAGCCAGGTATGTCCAGCCTCTGTGGTGGGACTCCCTGCAGGAGCCAGCTGCCTTTAGATGCTCCTTGAAACATCCCCAGGTGCCCCTCAAACTAATTGCTTGGCATCTCTTGATGCATTTCTCCAGCCCAGCCACGTTCAAACCTTTGGTGGAGGGTTTTCAATTCAGCTGTTCTCATGCCACCATCTCTACCTCTGGAATTTACTTTTCCTTTCAGTGAATCTAATACCAAATCAGTAATTCCAGCTTCGTAGCCAAATCCTGATTCTCCAGAGGGCAGAGTGGGAGTTTTCAGACTCAGGTATTAATTGCAGGAATCAAAAACCCTAGAGCCAAATGAGCATCCTGCTGTGATCCCAGCACTGCTGGGATTTCCCCAAGGGCCTTAGCACACTTGGCTTGAACCAATTTAGGTGCTAAATCAACTCCTGGGGGTTTCCCTGCTGGGAATGTTGTTGGAACTCTTGTATTCCATCTGGGCCACAGAGGAGAGACAGTGAGTGGTGCCAGCAAAATTGTCCAAGGGCTACCAGGACAAGGGCTGAAAATTAGGGTAAAAATTTAGGAGATTGGCAGATCTGTGGCCTGGACAAAGGGACCTGGCGATGGGAGACTGACAATGGGGTGTCACAGCCATGACAAATCCCCTTTTTTAGCACTCTGAGATGCCTTAGATTGGTTTGTGAGTCCTGTAACTTTGTTGAATCCAAGTAAAAATCCATGGAAATCTTGAGCTTTTGGCACAACTCCACTGACTCAGGTGCTCCTGGAGGAACAGTGGCATCTAGAGGCCAGGGGTTAGTCGTGCTGCAACAAATCCACACTGAAACTCGGGATCAAAGCTCGGGATGAAAACAGCCTGGCTGGGAGGAAGGGTCAGTCTATCATCACACACATGGAAAGGAATTGTCTGATCTGGGGGATGGTGGGGAAAATGGGAGGAGTTCTTTTTTAACCCTTGCCTCCCAGTAGTTCAACCTACTCGTGAACCAGGGACGTTTGAATCCAAATCATCCACCCCTGAAAGTCTGGTTGGAATTCAGTCACCCACTGGCCAGTGGTCTCCCTGAAGGAGGGGCTGTTTTCCCATCAAAGGGATCAGGAGGAGCTGGAATACAGAGCCCTGTGTTAGACTGGAACAGCCTTTAGCATAGAGACCTTTGCATGTGTTTGGTGGATTCCTGGCTTCCCACATGGGCTCATTCCCTTTGGATGGAGGAGCTGCAATGAATCATTTCCCAACAGTGCTGGAAACCAGCTTGGCATGAAATCATTGGGTTCTGTCACCTGGAAATCTCTTCTTGGTTTTAAGAGATTTTTGGACATTTGAGACGAGAAATCTTTTTCTGAGCTTGTCATTCAGGGTGAGTTTCATCCACTGACTCTGTTGTTTCCTCTCCAGGGGTTGCCTGACTCCCATTTGGAGCTCTCAAGCCACAGAAACACCTTCCCGAGTCTCCAGAGAACATCAGCCAGCAGGGATCTTGTGGATGTATCCCATGAGAAGCTACACAAAGACCGTGCTTTGTTAGATCCAGAGGTGAGACATGGAAAGAATTCCCAGTTGTTGTGGTGCCTGATGCAGGCAGGAGCTGCTGGGGTGTGTTGCTAAAATATGAGCAAATTTGTCCTGGTGTAGATAAGATGCCTTGGAATTGAAATACCAGGAAATACCTGGGATTGAAAGCTCAGGAAGAACTGTTGATTAAAGAGTTTTGGGAATCAAAGTTGCTGTTGTTGTTTAGTGAGGATAATGGTGTTTGTGTCAGAAGGATTTGGGTCCATCACTGCTGAGCAGCACATCTGACATGGGGCAAACTCCAGTTGTGATTCAGCTGGGAGTTTCTCTGTCCTGATACATTCCTCCTTCCCTGCCCCTTTTATTTTCTTGGCATCTTCTCCTCAAGTCTCTGGTTCAGGGTGTGCTGTTACTGGTGTTACAGGGTTAGGTGACACTAGGAGTGGAGAAGCCATCCCTAGAGAGGTGTTTGGGGTAGAGTTGGAGCACCTCTGTGAGAGCCACCTGAATCCACACCTTGTGCTCCTCCTGGCTTGCCAAGAGCTGCTGCTTTTGTAAAGAGCTTTGGCATGTGCTGTAAATCCCTGGGAGCTGCAGATGGGCCACAGTAGAAATCAAATAAAGAACTATTGCTTGGTGGTGGTTTAGACACAGCTACTTTCCATGCAGGAAAAAGGACTCACATGTGTCTCCAAGGGGGAAGAACTGCAATAATTTGGCCACAGAATCACAAGCCATGTCTTGCTGGAGTCCCCAGATTGCCCTGTACTGCTCAAAAGATTTTCATCAGAGCAAAGGAAATCCAAGTTGTGGTGTTTTCTGACCTTACAGGCCTCTGAAATCCTGCAAGACAGAGAGCAGAGTCCCAAAGTGGAGCAGGAACAGGAAGATCCCTGTGCAGATGCAAAGACCTATGAGGAACAGATGGCTAAAGTAGTGTTTTTAGAAGAACAGATCAAAAACCTGAGGGAAGAACAAGAACTGCTATGGTAAACCTTAACAAAGCCTGTGGTATTTTCTGCTCCTTGTCTTTGCTGACTTAATTTTTGAGTCTTTTCCAACTCCCCGTGGGGCTGCTCCTGACAAAAATGGGCCTGGCATCTTTGTGTTGTCCTTGGGTCAGCATCTCTGATTTTGGTGAATTCCCTCAGTGCCATCAGGATCAGCCAGGATTAAAGATTTTTTTTTTTTTGCAGCTCTTCCAGATTGCCAGCAGCCTAAATGGGAGCTGTCCTTAGGGAGGAGGATTCTTCCCTTGGAGTTTGACTAACGGGGTCCCAAAACTCTCTTGTTGTGGGTTTGGGCTCCTCAGGGCTCACTGCTGGCAGCAGTTGGTGGTCCTAGTCCCACTGGAGATTTGGGGAGTCCTTGGAATCTGGGTGTCCTTGGAGGGGACGTGTCAGCAGGTGTTGGTCTGAGTCCCCTTTCTGAGTAGATCAGGACAAATTTGGAGCTGGAGCATCTGGGCTCAGGCTCTCCTTAGTAAATAAAAGCTTGGATTAAATCCAATATGGTTACAGTGACCTGGGTTACTGCTACTGGGGTAAAGTACAACCAGGAGAAGGCAGGTAGGGAGCTGCTAAGGAATCATGGAATCATTCAGGTTGGAAAAGCCCTCCGAGATCATTGAATCCAACCATTTCCCAACACTGCCATGTTCATGCCTAACCCATATCCTCAAGGGCCACATCCACAGGTTTTTTGAACACTTCCAGGGATGGTGATTCCAGCCTGGACAGCCTGTGCCAGTGCCTAGACATCCATGGCATAGAATCACAGAATCCCAGACTGTTCGGGGGAAGAAGGGATCTTAAAGCTCATCCCATTCCACCCCCTGCCATGGGCAGGGTGACCTTCCACTATCCCCGGTTGCTCCAAGCCCCATCCAGCCTTGCCTTGGACACTTCCAGGGATGGGGCAGCCACAGCTTTGGGCTTGGATGGAGAAAATGGAGATGGACTTTAGGTGAAGATAAGTCAAACAGCTGGACTGGGACACCTGAGCCCCTATTCTAGTGCTTTCCTGTGACTTTGAGTCCAGAGCAGCTCCCATGCCTTTGTGAGGGTTCCTTAGCCAGCCCGTTACCTCCTCCTGGGGAGGGCTGAGCCTTTGGACACACGTGGTTTTGTGGGAAGTGTCCCAGGGAGACTGACCCTTGCCCAGAACTGCTGCACCCAGGATTGAATCCCCTTTGGAGCCTCCTGAGGCGCTTGAGCGTTTCACTGGACTCTCATCTCCCAAGTTTGTCCCCTTTAAGGGTGTTTTCCCTGGATGTATGTAGTTATCTCTCTCCTTTACTATTTCTCCTTCAAGCTCTGAATTACTGGAGAGCAACAAGAAGAAGGAAGAGCTGGAAAAGCAGCTCAAAAAGAGCAATGAAGAGAAACGGATGTTGCTGGAAGAAATTGCCCAGCTCAAATATGACATCCGAAGTGCTCGGGAGCAGGGCCCCAGCGGAGACATGAGGAGGATGATCCCGGGCTTGGAGCAGAGGGAGAACAGATTTCTCCCATGGCAGAGCTCAGCAGGCAGTGTAGAGGGGAGCCCTAAACAGGTATGGGCAGCTTTGTCATCTGCACCCTTCTTTTTGTCACAAATTGAGTGGCAAAAAATTAAAGTGGGCCGGAAGCCAGTCCTGTGGTGTGAGCAATGGTTGGAAATTAGGGATGTGTTTATTTCCTGGTGTTGTGCTTTTGGATGTGGTGGGAACTTGGATAAACTGAACTGATGGTACATGGCAGAAATAAGTGATTTAAACAGAATTTGTTCACCTTTCTCACCTTGTGAGTTGAAAGAGAAAGGGAGGTGCAGGTGTCCCTGCCTAACGGGGAGGAAATGATGGAGGAACTCAGGATGGGGAGACTGAGGAGGAGCTCAGCTTCTGTGCAAGGATTTGGGAGAGAAGAGGACAGGGTTGTCTGTATGGCCAGGGTGGGAGTGGGAAGTAGAGGATTGGAGTCCAGTTGTATCCAAGAAGCAGCAAATCCATCTGGGTGGAGCAGAGCAAGACACAAGGAGTGCAGTGGGATGTGGTAAGGGATCCTGATAGAAACAAGTGGGGAAAACCCCACAAAACCAGTGGAGCCAATGGACTTCCAGGACAACTGACACTGCCAGATCCCACAGTGCTGGATCAAGACTTTTCCCAGCTTGGGAAGTTACCTGGGGATTATCTGAGAAGGTAGGTTTGGTCTTCAGCGGGTTTCATCTGGTCCCAAGAGCAAAGATGCAAAGTGGGAATTCAGATCCAGAGATGGCTGAAAGTGATGCTGCAAAGAAAGGCTTTGGTACAACACAAGCAGAGATTTTGGTAAACCTTAACAAAGCCTATGGTGTTTTCTGCTCCTTGTCTTTGTTGACTTAAGTTTTGAGTCTTTTCCAACTCCCCATGGGGAGTTGTGTGTGCCAGGAAGGTGGGTGAACCAAGGAGTTCAATTATCTCCCAAGAGCCATTGCAGACCGTCGGTGACACCTCCCAGTGTCCAGGCTCTGTCCTGCTGTGTTCCTGTCTCACTGCCAGGACTCACCTTTCTCCTGTTCCTGATCCCTCTGTGAGCTGGGCTGGCTATGTCACTCCTGCTTGGATGCCTGAGTGAGACTCCGGTATGAGAGTCCAAAGTGACCTCATGGTTTTGCTTTGATTGGACTGGTTTGTTTGAACAGGGGATTTTTTTTTTTAACATTCCCTTATCCAGGTTATCACCTCCTTACCCTCGGCCTCAGGAGTTGTATTGGCTTCTCTGAGGGGATGGAGAGAATCATTGAATCATTGAGCTTGGAAAAGGCCTCTAAGATCATCAAGTCCAACTATTAACCTAGCACTGCATATTCACCACAAACTGTGTCCCCAGGTGCCACATCCACATGGCTCTTAAAGCCCTGCAGGGACAGGGAAGGGAGCAGGACATGGTGTAGGGACAGAGAAACACCAGGCGTTACCCATCTTCCTGCCCAAATGCCCTTAAATCCAACTGGCTTCTGCTGTCATTAATCACCTTTATCATGCCTTAATTTTGGTGTCACTTCCGCTGTTCCTGCAGGGTCTGTCCGAGGAGAGGTTCCAGCAGCAGGAGGAGAAGCTGCAGCAGCTGCGCCAAGACCTGCGGCGGGTGCAGAATTTGTGCAGCTCTGCTGAGAGGGAGCTCAGGTATGAGAGGGAGAAGAACGCCAACCTCCAGAGGCAAAATCTGCTGCTCCAGCAGGAATGCACCAAGGTAGGGACAGAGCCAGGCTCTCCAGTGTGCTCTGCCTCAGCTCCACGGGAATTATGGCCATGAGGGCTGGAGCCCATCTGGAGCCAGACTGGGAGAGCTGGGGGTGTTCACCTGGAGAAGAGGAGGCTCCAGGGAGAGCTCAGAGCCCCTTCCAGGGCCCAAAGGGGCTCCAGGAGAGCTGGAGAGGGAGTGGGGACAAGGGATGGAGGGACAGGACAAGGGGGAATGGCTTCCCACTGCCAGAGGGCAGGGATAGATGGGATATTGGGAAGGAATTCCTGGCTGTGAGGGTGGTGAGGCCCTGGCACAGGGTGCCCAGAGAAGCTGTGGCTGCCCCTGGATCCCTGGAAACATTCCAGGCCAGGTTGGACAGGGCTTGGAGCAAGCTGGGATAATGGAAGGTGTCCCTGCCCATGGCAGGGGGTTGGAAGCAGCTGATCCTTAAGGCCCCTTCCTACCCAAATCGCTCTGGGGTTCTGTGACAAATTTCACTGCCTCCAAGTAAAACATGCTTTACTTCCTCTGTGATTCCTCTTCTGCTCATTCTGGAATCCTGTTCCCCTTTCCTAGCCAAGCCATTCCAGCTGATTTATGCCAAAGTATAAACCTGATTTCTTCTCTGGGATCTCAGGTCAAAGCTGAGCTGAAGCAGGCCCGGGCCAAACTCTCAGACACCACAGAAACATGTTCCTCCCTCTCAGCACAGTGGGAGAGGAGCCAGCAGAAGGTCAAGGAGCTGGAACTGGAGCTCTCCAAGTGCTCCCAGGCTGACAAGCTCCAGAGCAGCCTCCAGGAGAGGCTGGCCCAGGAGAAATCCAGAGCAGGAGAAGCACAAAAGAAGGTGAGTGTAAGCTTGGGTATGTTTGACAGTTCTGTGCTGCTCTAATGCAGAAAACAAGCGGGTTTGCTTCCCTGAATTCCTTTTTGTGATCTCTCGGCTTAATATTATGGGAAAAAAGCCTGTAATTAGTGGGAGCATAATCAAGGCAATAGAAGCCACGTCTGATAACCCAATATCTCTGAAATACTGATAGTGGGGCTGGCAGGCACAGGGAACACCGATCCTGTTCTTGCTGAGGAAATTTCCTACTGTTTACTGGCTGGAAAATTCCAAAACCTTCTATTTTCCACGGCACTGATTCTGCCATGCTCCTGCAGAAATCATTGGATTTTCTTTTGAAATGCGCAGGATCACATTGGGTCGAAACAGGATTGTTGGGAATTCGTGATGTAGTGTTTGCTCCAAAATCTGGTAGCCATTCCAGAGGTTTTGCTTTTAATGGATTTAGAGTCAAAACAAGGAAATCTTTCCTTCTCATGCCTCAGACACTGGGGGACCAGAGGGATCTGATTCAGATACTGGCCTGTACATTCAGAAAGTTTAATCCATGTCCATTTTAATCCAAGATCTCAAAACTCCAGCAAAAGCTGAAGGATTCCCAGCACCAGCTGCTGCTGGCAGAGGCCCGTGTTTCTGATAAGAAGCTTCTGGAGGAGGAGCTGAAGGAAGCTCGGGAAAATGAAGCTCGAGTGCAGCAGGAACTTCACGAGGAGCAGCTGAAAAGGTCTGTGCCGTGCAGGGGCTGTGCCAGCCCTGGGAGCCTCTGGCAGCTCCTGGCTGCCCTGGGAGGGTTCAGGGAGACCCAAACCACTGCTTTGACCTCCTGTCTTCCCTTTGGACCTGCCTTGTCCCTGGAGTTCTCCAGGGATTTCCACTTCCTGAGATTTAAAAGATTTTTGGAGGCTTCGTCTGCCTTGGAAGGGTCATGGTGTCTGTCAGTGCAGTGATACCAACAGCCCCCTTCCCTGTGCAGCTGGGAATGATCCCTGTATATCATCCCCCCTTTCTGTGTCACTGGGACATGGGGACAACTGGGATCTGCTGATTCCTTTGTCCCCTCCATGTCAGCTGGGGCAGGAGGAGAGCAGGGGGTGTTTTGGGTGACAGACATCTTGGGGGCAGGTCGCACATCCCCCTGCAGCTCTCACTGTCACCCCATTGTGTTTCCAGGAGGCTTCTGGAGCAGCAGGTGCAGGAGCTGCGGCAGCAGCTCCGGCATTCCCGGGAGACGGAGGCATCGCTGGCCAAGATGCATGTGGAGCTCCAGGCCAAGACCCTGCATGTCCTGGAGGATGAGAAGAAGCTGGATGCTGGTAAGGTGAGTGACAGTGAGGGGGTTCCTTGTCATACAAGGGGGAACAGGACCATCACAAGCTGGAATCTGCTCCTGGGAGCTGCCAGAATCGGGAACATCTGGTCAGGGGCTGAGCTCTTGCAGATCCCGCTGATTTCAACAGGAGCTGGAGGAAAAGCAGCGTCCCATTGCCAGTTGTTTTCCCGGGATGCAGCTCTGAGGGCACAGGAAGGCTGGGTGGTTTCTTCCTTCCCTTTTTCTTGCAGAGCTTGGAGTTTTTGCTTGGAAATTTTGGCAGAGTTTGTTGTCTGGGAGGGTTCATTGCCTCCCTCTGCAACAAAATCCCACTGCTCCTTGTTAGGGGGAGGAGGGAGTGGTCTGAGGAGCTGGCTGGCTGGATATTGGCTGTAGTGGGAACCATTGAGATTGATGAGACAGAAGCTTTGGAGACCAGGCAGATGGGAGGAGGAGGGGCCCCTCCAGCTGGGGCCACACACACAAGTTAAAAATAACCCTTTTCCAGCATTTCCAGCATGTGCAGTGCCAGAAGGAGAACCAGAAGCTCTCGGAGCAGCTGGCACTCCTGAAGGAGGAGAACAAAGCCCTATATGAGGAAGGTGTCCGACTCCTAAACCAGAAGGATCTCTATGTCAGGTAATGCCCAAAAACCTGCCCAGGAATGGCCCCTTCTGGGCCTGCTACTGGATTTGGCTGTGGTGTGGATTTTCCTGTCCAATCTTCAGGTTTTTAGCAATAAATCCGCTAGCCCTGTGTGCAGTGAGCTCACCCCCCCGTCTGCTGTCAGGGAATTCCAGACAGGTTTGAGTGGGAAGGGACCCTAAAGCCCATCCTGTTCCACTCCCCTGCCAGGGGCAGGAACACCTTCCACTATCCCAGCTTGCTCCAAACCCCGTCCAACCTGGCCTGGAACATTTCCAGGGATCCAGGGGCAGCCACAGCTTCTCTGGGCACCCTGCGCCGGGGCCTCACCACCCTCACAGCCAGGAATTCCTTTCCAATATCTCATCTATCCCTGCCCTCTGGCAGTGGGAAGCCAGTCCCCCTTGTCCTGTCCCTCCATCCCTTGTCCAAAGTCCCTCTCCAGCGCTCCTGGAGCCCCTTTGGGCCCTGGAAGGGGCTTTGAACTCTCCCTGGAGCCTTCTCTTCTCCAGGTGAACACCCCCAGCTCTCCCAGCCTTCCTGCTCTCCTTGGCAGCTGAAGGCAGCCTAGGAGGGTGGTCTGGGTGTTGGTTGGGGTCTGGTGTCAGCAGAGACTTTCCCTGGAGCTGCTCTTTTCTCCCCAGAGCTCTTTTGGTTAATTTGAAGCAGAGTAGCTTTTTCTATCATGAATTTTGAGCAAACATGGGCAAATATCCCTTATATGGTAGAAATTTCTCTTATCTTTTGGTATTATTTTCCATTCTATCCCAACTAGATAAAAATAAACAAGAACTTTGCCCAGATGGACAAGAGGAGAAGAGCAAAAATCAGAAGTGTCAGGGGGGAAAAGTATTTGTCCCCAGTGTCCCAGCTCAAAGAAGCTCCCACTGAAGTGGCTCTTCTTGCTCCTCTTGGCCTGTCCATTGCTGTTTAGAATTCTTAGTTTTCCAGCCAATGTGTGGATGTGGCACTTGGGGACATGGTTAGTGGGTGGCCGTGGCAGTGCTGGAGAATGGTTGGACTTGATGATCTTAGAGGGTTTTCCTAAATTTTCTTCCCATTCAAAAGTCATTCCCTTAACCATCCACACCCCCACCAACAAAACCAACTCATCCTTTCCCTGGAACTTCCAGTTTTGGTGCCCTTATAACCCTATTTGTTATAAAGAGCTGGGAGGGACAAGCACAAGGATTTGTAAAGCTGGTAGTCACTTTTGGAAATGCTTTGGGTCCTTATCAATTTCCATTTGGTTGACACTTAAAAATTAAAATTTCCGACAAAAACACCCCCAAACTGATCAGTGAAAGAGTCCAGACAGTCTGTGTGCTCATTCTGGGCAGGCAGGAGGAGCTGAGGGATGGCTGAGACTCCGAATTTGGACTTTGAGGAGCCTAAAAAAACCCGGGACATTCCTGCCTGGATGGTGACCCCAAGCAAAAGAGCATTTCTCAGCCTGATGGTTGTCCCTGCTTTCCCAGGAAATACAACGAGATGCAGCTCCGGCACAAGGACAAGATCCGCAGGGCCAAGGAGACGTTCATCCATGAGGTGAAACAGAGGGACAGCAGGATCAAACAGCTGGAAAATGAGCTCAGTGAGTCAAAGCTCCAAGTGGAAAAGGTGAGAGGACACATCGAGGGCTTCTCCTGCAAGGGGAGGCTACAGGGGCTCCGCTGCTTCCAAAATAATCATGGATTCAGGCAATGGTGTGGGTTGGAAGGGGCATTAAAGGTCATCTCACCTCATCCCCTGCCATGGGCAGGGACACCTTCCACTATCCCAGCTTTCTCCAAGCCCTGTCCAGCCTGGCCTTGGACACTTCCAGGGATCCAGGGGCAGCCACAGCTTCTCTGGGCTCCCTGTGCCAGGGCCTCCCCACCTTCCCAGGGAAGAATTCCTTCCCAATATCCCATCTGCCCCTGCCTCTGGCAGTGGGAAGCCATTTCAACTTGTCCTGCATTCCAGGCCCTTGTCCAAAGTCCCTCCTTGCAGGAAGGGACCAGGGGCACCAACCTGTAGTAACAAAAAGCCGAAAGGAAATTCCTAGCTCAGGATTGACCTTGGGGGAAGCCACATCCTCAAATTCCAGTCTGACACTGGCTGAGCTCCATGTTCCTTTGCCTCAGCAATTCCTGCTGGGAAGTGACCCCAGAGCCTCTTTTTGGGGTATTTTACATCAAACAGGCTGGGGAATTGCAGAGTCCTTGAGGCTGGAGAGACCTTTAAGATGAGGATCTTCATCAAGTCCAACCATCCATCCACCGCCACTAAACCATGTCCCCAAGTGCCACATCCACACGGTTCTTGAGCACTTGCAGGGGTGGTGACTCCAAGCTTTTAGGAGTTGGCAACCTTAATGGTGATCCCTTGGGAAAGCCCCGAGGTTTGCAGAGGACAGAGAAGAGTCAAGAGTAACTGATGGTTGTTCTTCCCTTCTCCACCATCCTTAGGGGAAGGTGCTGATTGCCCAAATCACTGCTGAGAATGAGAAGTTACTCCAGGAGAGGCGACGGCTCCTACAAAGAATATCAGACCAGGAGGAGTCCCCTTGGAGCCTCCGGTCTGGGATTCCCTCCCTGCAGAGCAGGTAGGCCCCCTGCTGATGTCCAATCCCTGGGATTCTCTCTTTTCCTGGTTTTGTGCCTCTTTCTCTTAAGAATTCCAGAGGAATGTCTGGATTATGCCCCAGGCATTGGTGCAGTGGCTCTCATGGCTATAATTAGGGATGTAATTAGCCTGTTTTCCCATCTAAGACCTCGCCATTGAGCTGGAGGCTGTGGAGAGCAACAGCTCTGAGGTTGGAAAAGAAAATTCCTGTTTGAAAACGGAGTATGGCTGGAAGGAAAATAACTTTTGTCTTGTGCCATGCCCAGAGGGAAGATCCTGGAGGAGGAGAATGCCTGGCCGCAGGACAAGCTCCAGCTCTCCAGCCATGTGGCCACCTCCCAGCACCTTCCCAGGAGCAGCCCCACTCCCAACACAGAGGTGAGACCCCGGCAGGGCTGGGATCAGCAGGAATCACAGAACCTGATGTCTGAGGGGCTGGGGAAGAGCTGGATCCAACCCTTGGGATGGAAAGGGCTCCCATATGGGTGGCAACAGCTGTGGTGAGGAGGGGCTTTGTGAGGAGCTGAAGGCTTCATACACTCAACCCCTGCTCATCCCTGAGCTGCTGCCCATGGGATCCCCTTCCACAGGGACAGGAATCTCACTTGGCACATTTAGAGCTGTTCAAAGGCCTCAGTTGTAAAGTTGGCTCTAGGAAAGGAGAACCAACTCCGAGTGCGAGACTCGGAATGTTCCTCCTGCCAGGAGGAATGTTCCTCCCTCAGGCCGAGCTGAGCGATAATTCCTGAGCTGAGTGAAGGTATTGGCCATGTTAATGAAGAACTTTGGCAGGAGAAATGGAGAAAATCCAGGAAATCAAAGAGTTTTCGAATCAACCAGATGGATTTAGGAGTTTATTGAGACTTTCAGTTTGGAGAGAACCCGGGTAGGTTCAAAATGAGCTGTTGAGGGGGAAAGGGCTGTTTGGGGCTCACCTGCCCTTGGTGGGGCTTGGTTTGGATTTTTTAGTTTAAATTCACACCCAAAGGACAAATCCCTGATTAGCACCCCTGTGGGGCTGCAGTTGGTGGAGAGGACTCTCAGTGAAGCTGGGAGAGAGCTTGGAAGACCAGGAACTGTTGGAATTCAGGGTCTGACCTGCACCTCCTCCTTTCAAAGTCTCTGTTCCTCCTTCCAGGACTCGAAGATCATTCCTGGCTCTGAACACCAACCACAGAGTAAGGTGTTGCCACCTCCTCGTGCCAGGTACCGTGGGGGGGAGGAGGAGCTGGGGAGTGGCCACTTGAGCATTTTGGCTGCTCCACCCTGTGCTTTCACCTCCCAGAGGCCTTTTTTGTTCATTTTTGGTCAAATTTTAGGGAAAATGGTATTAAAATGGCATCAAAATGGTATTAAAACCAGTCAACTGATTGGATGAAGAAGTCAAATTTTCAGAATATTTTGGGGAACACTGTGAGATTTAGGAATCTTGGTGCTCACAGGCTTTGGAGGAGCCTTTATACAAGAGGTGGTGGGACTTGGAGCCCTAGTGCTGCCAGAGCTGTGTCCCACATCATACTGGGATGTGTTCCTCCATTCCAATCTATGCCAAACCAGATGAGGGGAAGGCAGAGGGACCCTGCAGCTCTGGAGATGCAGCTCAGGGGGTTTTGCAACAGCCCCAGGGGCTACTGGGGTGAAGGATGGTCTGAGCAGGTTCTGGGCTGGCTGAGGCTGTCCCTTCCTTGGTTGGAGGAGGAATGTGGAGCCTTGATCCAAGAGAAAAGCATCAACATCGCCCTGTGCTGCTGAGAGGTGTTGGGTAAAGGGTCACCCAGACTCCACAGAATGACAGAAAATGGAAATTTGTTTCCAGCTTCCCATCCCGAGATCTCCCAGAGCCCCTCGGCACCCTGAAGGCCCCGCAGAACGCAAAGCCTGAGGGAGAGGCTGGGAGCCAGGACTCTTCCTTCTGCCTGTCCCCCTCACAGCCTTCAGAGATCGGGTACCTGAATGTGGCCTCTCCTGGGGATACCACAGCCCCCACAGCCTCGCCGCTGCACGATGAGAGCCGAAGCCTCAGCTCCGAGAACTTCTGAGCTGGGAATGTTGGTGCAGCCTTACCTGGACTGCAGGATTTGGGCTCCTGGGGCCATGGGATGACAGAGCCTGCAAAGAGAATTGCCAAATGGACTGACTCCATGATTTCTGGGATATATTCCAACTAAATGATTCCACAGGTTTTGGTTTTTTTTACTTGCCCATCTGTAAATGTGTGTGTGATCCCAGATCCACTGGAGGCTGGAATTTGTAGATAAACTCAGTACAATGGAAGAGGGGTGGGGTGAAGGGTATCTTCCCTCAACCCTAATTCCCTGTCCAGTCCAAATCTATAAATTTTATAAATAAAACTTGGAGAAGTTCCCTTTCACCCTGTGCCCACAATCCATGTCCACACACTGTCATTCCTCTTTTTCCATGCTCTCAGCCTTCCCTTTGCTTTGTGCAGAGGTGAATGGGATATCTGAGCACTGGGGAGAGGATGGGAATATGTAGGGAAGGAAGATGGGGGGGAAAGAGAAGCTCTGGGGGCAGGATGCAATGGGCAGAAGGATCAGAAATGAAATAAAGGGAGATGGAAGGGCAAAGGGAAATGGAATAGGGGCAGAAGAGAGGAAGGATCTGAGCATCCAGGAAAGGAAAGGAGATACCTCTGGAACAGATCGTCTCTGAGGATGCTTGAGTGGGAGTGGGAGGGATCAGGCCAGGCAAAACAGGGAGTGGAGCAGGTGTGAGGATGCCAAGAGGGAAGCAGCGGGATCAGAACTGCAGATCAGGTGGGAACAGAGTGTGGCTGAACATCTCTATTGGCCTTTCTGTGCTTCCTGACTCTCCCTGTGTGTTTTGGGGAGCCCTGGACCCCTCGGTGTGCCCCCTCTGCACCCTGGCTGTCCCTTAGAGGGTATCCCAAGCCCTGGTGTCCATTTTGGGGTATGCCCACCCCTTGATTTGTTTTGTGCCATGCCCAGGCCCCAGCACTGCCTTCGGGTGCCCCCAGCCCCTGGCTGTGCCTGTTTGGGCTCCCCACAGCCCTCAAGGAGCCTTTTGGGGTGCACAGAGCCTCTCAATGGGATTTTCTGTGTCACAGAGCCCTGGATGTGCCTTTGGGCTCCTCTACACACCCCAGTGTGTGTGAACATTGCCTGGGCTTTACATGGGGGGGTTTAGTGCATCCTCAGTCCTCTGGCTGTGCCCTGGGCTGCCCCAGACCCTCCTCACTGAGCCCTGGGCTACCCCAGACCCCCCCACTGAGCCTTTGCCTACCACAGACCCCGGGGGAGGTATCAGGAACACTCCCCTGGAGGGCTGAGGGGTTTCATCCCTTCTGATGGGGCAGAACTGGCTCAGCTGCACTCAGGGAGAGGCAGAGTCAGGTCTTAGAAGGGGCACAAACCATCAGAGACCCTGAAGGGCCCACAGGCTCATTTCTGGGCCTTCCACCAGAGAACTGGGCATAACCCCAGTGTTACATTGGACTGTGTAAAACTTCTGACCCCAGGGAAGGTACTTGGGTGTTCCCACTGAGCCTGTATTAACCCACTGAACTTTGTGTTTTCGGAGCTTCCCCCCACCCCCCCCGCCGATGGAACCAGGGTGTGACCATCACTTTGACCATGGACACTGAAATTGCAACAACCAACTCTTGTCACTGCACCCATGGGTGGTGCAACCTTTCCTCTTCACTCTCTACTCTAATCCTTTCTTTTTTTTCTTTCTTTTCCTTATGTATTTTCTAAAGTGTTATTTTTATACTTTTGTATTGGTATATTTCTAAAGGAAATAACCAAAATGGCTACATAGGTGACTTCATTGCAACCACAGTGTTAAAATAAATGTGACATATATAAAAAAAAATATATTTGTATGTATATAAACACCAATCATTCAGTGTCCTTTCACTCTCATCCATTCCAGGGGATCTATTAGCCCAAGAGCCTGGGTTATCCCACCTCAGAGATGGCTTGGAACAGCTCCATCAGTTCTCCCCCACCTCACAGCAGCTCTGTGCCCACACAACAGGATGGGCGATTTTCCACAACCCTCCGGCGCCTCAAGGTTTGTCTTGTAGCAAGGGGCCTGAAACAACCACAGTATTTGAGGTAGGGCCTCCCTAGTGCTGGAAGCATAAAACAGGGAAGAAAATGCAGAGCTCCAAATGTGACAGGGCCCATGGTGCAGATACGGAACCAGAACGGAGTCCTGTGGTTTATGTTGCTGTGGCATTGAGAGGAACATGGAGCAGGGCATGGTCTCGTTCTTCTGCTTGATGCCAAACAACTCCTACCAAGGAATATTCCGTACACTGGGACCACAGAGAACAGGAGGCTTGACCACGATCCCACCCACAGCACTTTGCACAGTTGTGGTTAATAAGGTATGAAATGTACCCAATTTTGTATCAACCTAGGGGATGAGAATTCAACCTGGAATTTGGAGGGACAATTTGATGGGATTGTCCCCTTCATCCTGCCCAGAAGGGATGTCCCTGGGTAAATTCCTGGGTAAAGCCACGTCGAGTGTTTTGACACAGGAAATGAATCTGTGATTGCAGTGGCATCATTGGAGCTCTCTGGGGCTGTGGTGCAGGTTTGTTTTCCTTATGCCCAGCACAGGAATGGATCTGGTACAGGGTAACTGGGATCTTCGTAATTGGTATCCAGTTAACTGGGATCAGTTACCCTGTATGTCACACTCGGTGGACCCTGCTCTGGGTGAACCCCACCAGAACTACACTTCATGGACTATTTGTGCATCCAGCATCAGCCCCATGGCTGTTTTTCAAATAACCTATTGTGGTGCATCCTCCTCCCCCTGCTCTACGGGAGCTCCTGATAAGCACCTGATAAGGTGAAGTATTCCCTGACCATACCAGGAACTCCCAAGTGCAACAGGAACAGCAGCTGCCTGCCCAAGGTGGGGAACAAAGGATAATCAGGCATTCCCTGACAGCCTTGGACCAGTCCTTACCTGTCAGAGCCTGAGTGGAATGGTACCACTGGTGCTGGAGTTTTGAAAACAATTTCCAAGTGGTTTGGATGACTTGGATTCTGGCCAGGATGGAAACTTACTGGTGACTGAAGCCAGTCATCTCCTGACCCTGCAAACACCAGTGCCTTGGAGGTCTCCTGTGCTGCAGCTCTGTGCCTGCGTAGGAATGAGGACCACAACCTGAGATAAGGGATTTCCATGGGATATGTGGTGATGGGAGTACCTGGGTGTGATCACCTGCTGAGGGCATGATGGGTTATCAGGCAGAGGCCTATCCTTGGAATCTGCCAGGTGGAAGAGGGAGTGATGCTCAGGTGTCACATTCTGTTCTGCCCTTGCCAAGACCCAGAGCCTTTGTAATCTCTCTTGTTATGACTCTTGATATCCCTCATTTACAGTTAAATTGGCTGCTCCTCCCTCCTCCCCAAAGCAGGGACACCCCTTAGCAAAGATTTGTGTCTCCAGCTGCATCAAAGAATTCCTGGGAACATTTGTCTTGTGCAGCTTTTGGAGGTCCAGTGCATTTATAACTCTCAGTCTAACAAGAGCCTGCAGCCTGCTGCTCCAGTAAACTGCACTGTCGGTGAATCTGTTTGTGAAAGTTCCCACTGGATATGACCAGACCTGCCAGGTGGAACTGGCTCCTATCAGGAATTCAGTCCTGCTGCCCCCAGCCCCTCTGATCCCTCACTACCAGCTGGGACACTAGGTTTGTTTTCTGCCAAATTTCTAATTTGTAACACAGCAATTCCCAGTGTCTGTGTAAATCATTCTAAATTGATTTCCATCCAGTTTTCCTGTGTGCTTCAGCAGTGGTTGTGGGAGACTTGTCAGGAAGGGCAGTGGCTGGGTGAGGGCAGCCCCTCAAAATGATGAGTGCAGCCTCCTTCCCCTGTAGGGTGAAGCCTGGGGGCAGGGGCGTGTCTGTATGTGGCTCTACAGCCCCTCGGTGACACATGTGAGGTCACAATGGGACATTCTGCTTCCATGGAACCATAGCACCCACTTCCCTGAGAGCCAGAGACCAGCCCAGCTGTGGTGCCCGACTGTACCAACAGGTCCCCCCGTCCTGGGGCCATGGTGAGATGGACAGGAGGAGAGGAAGAAGTCGGGCAGGAGGAACTGCAGCCATGACAGAGGTTTACCCTAGCTTCCTCCTTGCACTGTCTCCGGATCTCGTGTACTTCCACAAGGATGGTAAGGCCTTGAGATCCCCTGAGGTCCCGGCATCCTCCTCTCCCTGGGGTGGGAATGTGTTGGTGGCTTTGCCCGGGGAGAGGGTCCCTTTTGAGAAGGGGATCTGACATTGGGAATGTGGG
>VZRV01004138.1:0-24595 GCA_013398115.1 Falcunculus frontatus | reverse complement strand
GGGGGGGGGGGGGGATGATGATAACTTCAATATGGCCCTTTCTCTTCTTCCAACAGAAATCACTAAAGTTTGGGATTGTGTGTCCGAGTGCTATCACCAAGACCTGCTGCTGAAGAAGGTGGGGCTGGTTTCCTCATGGTCTTCCCTCAGACCGTGGGGGTTTCCTGATCCTTCCCCATCCTGCCTGGCCCTCACCCAGCCTAGAGGGCAGAAGAAGTGTCCCAGGCAGACCATGCATTTTGATCAGAGACCCACTGTGAGCACAGGCAGGAAGTCAAGCGGCGCTCGAATTGGAGAACATTGGATTTCCTCTTCAGAGCCTTCCCCAGGATGGCTGGAGAGCAGGGATGCCCAGGCAGTGCTCCTGCACTCCTTGGGCCTTCCCAGGCTCTGGGAGTTTCTCCCACATATTTTGCACCCTGCAGATCCTGGAGAGGAGGGAGTGAGGAACCACCTGGAGTGAAAGGCTCTTCTCCAAAGCTTTCCTGGGGGCTCCATCTAGGGCCTTGAAGCTGCAGGGCTGGAAAGGCCACAGATCACCCCTAGCTTTCCCTCCTGTCTGCCCTCTGATTGCCTGCTTTTGCTTCCAGAGAGTCGGGCTGATGGGCCTGGGTACCATCCATATTATGAAAAGACCCATCTGGCATGGAGAAGGGGAAGGTTTCATGGTGGACAGTCCGGAGTTTGATCTGAACAAGCCGTTGCTCGTTGGGAAGAAGCTCCTCCATGGGAACAGCCCCATGCCTGGTAAGATGAGCCCTTCAGCCCTGTGCTCCCCGTGGACATGGACGGGTCCCTCCAGCAGCCCCTCCAGGGCTCTCCGGGTGCTGGGGTGTGCTGGCTGCTGCTGGAGAGCTCCTGGAGGTGTTCCTGAGAATCTCCTCCCACCAGTGAGGCTGATGATCCCCACCACCTTGGGAAGGCAGGAACCAGCATTGCTGCTGGCTCCTGCAGCCACCTGGGAGGTTCTGTGGGGCTGGAGCATGGCAGTTGAGCTGGCAGTGCAGGGGCAGGGGCTCATGGCACAAAAGCAGGACATTTGCTGCTGGATTGGTGAGGGGATTGGTGAGCTCTTGAGGGGCCACGGAAGGGCTGAGTGAGTGACTTTGTGTTGGGTGGTTTCTCCGCAGGGCTCTCCAAAGCCGATGAGTTAGTCTGTGCTGAGGTGGCCTTGCGCCTGCACAAGCCCAAGGCCACCATCGTGATGTGCATCGAGGCCACCTTAAAGATCTGTGTGTGGGCCTTGGCCAGTGGCCAGAACTTTGACTTTGTGTTCAAGGACATTGGCATCCTGGTCTGCCGGGGAAGCCATGTGGCCATGAAGTTCTTTGAAGTATTGATCCGAGAGGTGGCTCAGTCGGAGCACCTGGCAGAGAGTTTGCTCCAGGTGAGTCTGGCATGTGTTTCATGTGCCCTCAAACTCCTGGGGATACAGCTGTGGCCTTGGGCAGCTTTTCATGGTCCTGGTAGCTGAGCCTGCCTTCCTGTTCCCAGGGAATTAGCCCTGGGCTTTGGCTCCTGTGGAGATGCTGCTGGTGTGGCCTTGTCCCAAAATGCCAAGGCAGTGGAGATGCTCATGAATTTAGGATGATGTAGGGGCACAGGGTGGTGGAGAGACAGCTGGGGCTGGGGGCTGAGGAGGGGCAGCTGGGGCTGGGAGTGGCAGAAGGGTTTTGTGCCTTGTGAGCAGCAGGTAAATTCCCTGTGGATCCTAACATGTCTCTGTCTCTGTTGCAGTCACCAAATCTGAAGCTGTTATTCATAGACCACACAGAAAAGGACATTTCCCAGATTCCTCCTGGAGGTGTCTTTGTGTTGCCACAGTGAGTGCAATCTTTTCTGTACATGGGGAGTGATAACCAGCAACACCTTTTTGTCCAGGCTTCTCCTGTTTGGGAGGAATCCTTGGATGTATTTAATTATGGAGGTGGAATTGAAGTTGTGCAAGGTCCATGCCCATTCTGGCTTCTTTGGGGAATGTTTCAGGTGGATTCCCTGGGAAGAGGGCCTGCTTTACCTTCCCACCTCTGCGGGAATGACCCTGGAGGCACAGCTGGGGGCCATGGAGCAGACAGCTCCACCAGCTCCTTCCTTTTCCTTTGAGAAAGACTGAGAACCAACGGGCCCCAGAGCCTGGGATGTTCTCAGTTACTGCGGGTTTGTTTATCCTGGAAAGTGTCTCTGACAAGGGGGATCCCAGACGTGGCTGAGAGGAGCCCTATGGAGGGAGGCTCTTCTGCCCATGCTCCAGTGTTACGTCTCCTTTGGAAAACTGGATGCCTGGGAACAACTTCTTCCCAGAGGCTGCCGTGGACTCTGCTGCCCTTACTCAAACTGGTGTCACCACCTTCTTTGCAGCTTTGTGCAGGCAGATGGGAAGTCCCAGCCACATCCTGTAAGTGCTTCCCTACTAGAAACTGGAACCACGAGCAAAACCAACACCAAGCGCCAAACAACTCCAGGTATGTTCCTTCCTAGGAACTGACGTCCTCCATGCCAAAGGGAATTCTGTCTCCTGCCAGAAAAGTGTCCCAGCAGGTCCCTCTTCTTCTGAATGGCGACCCAAGGAAGCAGTGGGACAGGACCATGGAGCAGCACGGCCCTCAGGGAACAGGACTGGGCTGGGACAGGAAGGCTGGGAGATCCCTCATATCCAAAATGTTCTGGAGATGCAGTTGAGAGGAGCTTCCTCTTTTTCTTCTTCAGGGAACCCTCCCAACCAATGCCTCCTTCTTCGTCCGCGTCTTTCTCCAAGTCGGATATATGATGTGAAAGTGAAGGGAAGAGAAAAGAAGAAGGCTAATGGTGGAGTGCAGCGAGGGAGGTGAGAGTTTGGGAGAGCTGGCTTTGGGTAATCCCGTGCTCCTGGACAGGTGTGAGGAGCTGTCACCCTTGGCCATGCTGCCTGTAGTTATGGAGAGCAGATATGAGCACATCCTCAAGGCCTTGGTTCCTGTGGCATGGGAAGCGGGCAGCAGAGTTTTGGAGAGGCCAGGAAAACACACCAGAGAAGATGCTCCCACTGTTCTCAGACAAAATGCTTGTGTGGTGTCTTTGCAGTTTGCTGCCTCCAATTGAGAACTCTGGGAAGAAGGGCAGAGCCACCGAGGGGATGGAAGTACCCAAAGCTGGGCTGGCAGCTCCTGCCAGGCAGGGGAGACGTGTCCAGGTGTGTGACATGGATGTAGGATCATGTCCTGCATCACTGCAGGGAGGCTGTTGAAAGGATCCCTTTGGATGTGTTTGTTCTGGGATGTCTTTTGGGTCCTCCATTCAGTCTTGGGAACAACTTCAGAGAAAAATTCCTTGCAACACAGTACAGAATGATGAACTGAACCTCTGTGGTGTCCAGGCTTCTTCAGGAAGCGGAGGGTCACTGCCAAGAACTCTGGGGGAGAGAGGAGGAATCCAAACTGTCCCTTGAGTCATGGGCTGCAGGATGGGACCCATATTGTTGCCAAAATGTCTGAGCTGCCTTCTCTTTTCTTCATGTGACAGCTTCCACCCCTGGCAGAGCAGAGGAGTCTGGGGAAGGCTGCTGCCTCCCATCCTGGAGGATTTGAAAGGCTAAGGAAAGAGAGAGTGGCTGCTGTGGCAGGAGTGGCTGCTGCTTTGTCCCCAGAGAGAAAGGAGGAGAAGACACCGTCCCCTCGTCGGGGGAGACCACAGCCAAGGTAAGAATGTGGCAGCACCTGGCAGGGCCAGGGAGGGTTGAGCAGGTGGGAGGGACCCCTTTGGGATCAAGGAAGTGGAGCCCTGAACCCTGGGCTGGATATTGTCCCTTGGACATCCCCTGACATGGGCATGCCCTGGGATAGCCCCTGATCCTGGTGTCCCATGTGCCCATGCTGAAGGGGGTGGTGGGGCCAAAGGGAATATGGACATAGGAGCAGCAGGAGCTGGGCCAGGCAGGATTCCAGCCAGGGAGTGAGAGGAGAATCTGTCCCTGCCTTGCAGGACCCCACGAGCAAAACAGGTCCTGCTAAATCTGAAGCCATACAAAGTTGCCCGGGAGCAGTGCAAGAAGGCCTTGCAGATCAACTTGTTACGGAAATCGTCCTATGACAATTCCCTTGGTAAGTATTTCCAAGCACTGGATGCATTTTCCTGCGGCAGCACATTCCTCCCTTGCCTGGCAGCAGCCCCTGAGAAGCACTGTCTGTGCTACTGGGTGGGTGTAGGGGGTCCTGGAGCTGTCCTTGAACCAGACATGCCTTTCAGCCCCAGGTGACAGCCTCAGACAGGATGAGGCAGGTAGGGACATGGGTGGGTTCCTCTGTTGTCTGCCCTGTCCTCTCCCAGGTCTTGGGCTGGCAGGGCTGGGTCTGCAGGGCTGGGGTGTCTGGGACACTACAGAACCCCCAGGAGCAGATCCGGTGAGCAGAAGGTCTCTGCCCTCCTCCCTGAATCCTGAACAGCTCCTGATTCTGAGCTTCGTGACGCAGCTGGAGCTCCGCAAACAGAGGACAGTGGAACTGAGACATGGGGGCAGCCATATGACACCACACAACAAGGAATACCACATGACACCACGGAAAAAGAAATAAAGACCTAGAAATCCATCACCTCAGTGTGTGAATTGCTGCTCCACACCAGGGACTGAGCCCTTGGTCGGGACAACAGTGTTTGGTGATCCAGATGGGACTGGTGGACCTGGACAACTCCAGTCACAGAATCCCAGGATGGGTGAGATTGGAAGCTACCCCAGTGGCTCATCTGGTCCTACCTCCCTGCTCTAGTAGGGCCGTTCCAGAACACATGGTACAGGATTGTGTCTGGATGGGTCTGACATATCCCCACTGAGGGAGACGCCACTCCCTCTCTGGACCACCTGTTCAGGGCTCGGTCACTGTGCAGCAAAGAAGTTCTGCCTTATGTTCACCTGGAATTTCCTGCGCATCAGTTTCTGCCTGTTCCTCTTGTCCCATCGCTGGGCCTCCTGGAGCAGAGCCTCGTCCCTGCTCTGAGACTTCCCTGCAGACGGGGACAGACAGGGATGAGAGCCCCTCTCAGCTGTGTCTCCTCTTGAGGCTAAACAGCCCCAGCTCCCTCAGCCTTTCCTGGGCAGGGAGATGCTCCAGGCCCTTCCTCATCTTCTCAGCCTCCACTGGCCCCACCCCAGGAGCTCCCTGTCCATGCTGTGCTGAGGAGTCCAGAAGTGGACACAGCACTCCAGATGTGCCTCCCAGGTCTGACCAGAGGGGCCGGAGCACTCCCTCATCTGCTGGCAGTGCTCTTCCTGACATGCCTCAGGATCCCGTTGGCCTCCTTGGCCCCCAGAACACTCTGCTGGCTCAGGGACAGCTCATTGTCTCCAGGACCTCCAGGTCCTTCCCTGCACAGCTGCTCCCGCAGGTCACCCCCAGCCTGTGCTGGTGCCTGGGGTTGTTCCTCCACAGGTGCAGGACCTGCATTTCCCTTGTTGAACTTCAGAAGGTTCTTCCCTGCCCATCTCCCCAACCTGTTCAGGTCCCTCTGAGGGCTGCACAGCCCTCAGGGCTGTTGAGGCTGGGCCTAAGGAAGAACAAACAAGGCCAGCTCCTCAGTCCGAGGTGTTCACTCTGAAAGGTGATTTTGGTGGGGGGGAACATGACAACTGACTCATGGCCACCAACTCCAGAAGATGGACAAGACTGAGCCTGCAGACTAATTAGTGTGAGAAGGTGATGCCTTAGGTTTTAACTTTTATATTTTCAAATTCTGTACTGCTTAGAGTGTAACTCTGAAGTTCCTTGTAGCCTGTAGTTCCCGCTCTCTCGTATTAGGTAGACATAACAAAGCCTCTCCAGGCTTTGCCTTCAAGGACAGCCAGGCTGGTTTTAGGCCCAAAATGTGTAAACCAAAGATTCTAAGGGGGGGCAAGCTGAGGGGAGTTACATCGTTAAACTGGGGCTTTAATTGGAGAATTAACCCTGATATGCAAATGATCCAAACCTATAAAAGTGTGAAGAACTCGTGACCTGTCGTCCATCTTGGGGTCCATTTTCTGGAAGCAGCCTCTGGCTCCCCCAGGGTGTACCTTGAAGGCCCTTCAAATAAATACCTGTCTTTATTCCCTTACTCTTGTCTAGTCTCTGTTTCTAGGTGGCTGGAGGAGGCATCAAAGGGAGACAATCATTTAACCAATAGAAGATAGAATATTAATTAGAGAACTCTGTAACATGCAGCCAATGAATATCGAGGCCTTTGTTTGCTAAAATGTATAAATAATGTAAAGCTTCGATGAACGGGGAGCCAATGTCTGTGGGAATCCCCCAGGTCCTGCTGTGCACAAACTGGAATAAAGATGTAGAGGTCTCTCACCTCGGGGTGGGAACTGGCTCTGCACAGCAGGGAATGAGCCTGGGATTGGGACAACCAGACCCACCTTCCAGCCCCAGGATGGCCACAAGTGGGGCAGAGCAGGTGGGACTTGAGTGGGTTCCTCTGGTGTTGGCCCTGGCCTCTCAGAAGTCTTGGGCTGGTGGGGCTGGATCTGCAGGGCAGGTGTGTCTCAGAGACCACAGAATCTCCAGGAGCAGATCTGGTGAGCAGAAGATCTCTGCCCTCCTCCCTATACCTCCAACTGAACAGTTCCTGGTCCTCCCTGAGCTTGGTGAAGCAGCTGGAGCTCCACGACCCCAGAGAGAAGTGGAACTGGGACGTGGGTGTGGTGTGGGGTCGTGGCCCTGCACGGACCTGCACTGTGACCCTGAGGAGCAAAGGGGCACAGCAAAGCCAAACATCCTTCTCTCTAAATTGGAATAATTCAAATTTCATGGATGGACTGTTCAGAGGATAAGGAATTGGTTGCATGTACTACATACAAGGTAGTGGTGAAGGGCTCAAATGGAGCTCAGGGACAAAGGGGTGTCCCTCAGGGTCCATACTGGTACCAGTGCTTATTAATGTCTCCATCAATGACACAGACAGTGGGGTCGAGGGCAACCTCAACACGCTGGCAGGTGACCCTGAGCTGAGCAGTGCAGGCGACACACCTGGGAGACAGGATGCAATTCATGGGGCCTGGACAAGTTCCAGAAATAGGCCCATGGGAACCTCAGGAGGATCAAGGCTGCCAAATACAAGGTCCTGAACATGGGCTGGGGCAACATCATTATCAGTCCAGAAGTGAGCTTGTCCCTCTCTTGCCCTTCTTCCACCCCAAGTCCTGCTATCGAGCCCTTCATTCCCAGCCTGGATTGAGACTAGGGGTTTTCCCAACTCATGTGCAGGACCTCATGAGATTCCCATGAACCCACTTCGGAAGCTTGTCCAGGTCCTCCAGGATGGCTCCATTCTTTGGGTGCATCACTTGTCCTGCTCAGCTTCCTGTCACATGCCAACAGGCTAAGGGTATGCTCGACCTCACTTGATAAGGTATCAAAGAGCACTGGTCCAAGGCAGGGCCCTGAGGTACCCCACCCCTCACTGGGCATAGAACCATTGACTGCAACTCTGTCTGCATCTGTTGGTTCAGTATTGTCTCTTGTGACACCTCTCCAAAATTGCCTGTCCATCTCTTTGGGGTCTCTCCAAGGTTGGACTTGATAATCTTGTTGGTTTTTTCCAACCTTAACAGTTCTCTGGTTCCCTCAATGCCTCTTTAATCTGTTGTTTGGTTTCCACCAAGCTGTACTCAGGGCTTAAAGGGTTGAGGATAAACCAGGTTTTGGAGAAGAAAATGGTTGCAAAAATTACCAGTGGAAATGTTCTCAGAGATTTTTGCTCTGCCCTTTGCTGTTCCACCCTTAACCCACATTAAAGTAATTAAGGGCAGAGGCCTGAGCTGCTGTGGGGTTGCAAATACTGTTGGCTTCTGGCCAAGGCAGCAGAAAGCAGAGAAATCATTATAGCAGAGGAAACAGGCTTGTTTTGTTGGAATAAAGATCCTTTCAGGGGTTTAAATTTCATGGATGAGGCTGGTGGAGGGGAGAGAAGCAAAGTCTGTCAGCCCACACTCTGCATTGTCATCTCAGCTTCAACTCTACAGTAATTTTTGGGTTATAATGAATCAGAAAAGTCCCATTCCCTCCCTTCAAGCCCCATGCCTGGGGACTTGGCTGCTTTGGATTCTGGAATTTTACTCCAAGCAGAAAGATGATTTTCACTGTAACTTGAACAAAAATTTGGGTTACAGCAAAACCGGAGCCTTTGGGGCATAAAGCACTGCTGAGATTTGAGGAAGGTGCTCAGTGAGTGACTGTTGCCCTCTCCTGTTCTGCTGGGATCAGGAACATTGTTCTCCTGGTGTCTCTGTTAATCCAAACCCACAAAATTCCAGAAATCATTTACAGATTAAAGGACTTGAGCTTGATGTCAGAACCGAGCTGAGGCATGTTGGTGCTTCTCCATTCATGTGACTTTCCCATGTTTCTATATAAGCATGGAAGTAATGGAGAAATGGATTTGGTTCCTGGCTGCCTTTGTCCTTAATGACACCCCCATGCCTTTTAACACATGCATTTTAATTAGGGGCTGAAAAGAGCAGAAATGACATTTTATAGCTGGGCACGCGCAGGCGCAGCCTGGGCTTCTCTGCCTTGGTCCTTGGCTCTCTCCAAAGTCCTAACAGGAGTGGGGTGACAAGGGACAGGACCAGGGAAATGTCCTCAAGTAGTCCCAGGGGAGCTTTAGGTTGAATGTCGGAAAAATCTCTTTGTGGAAAGGGTGGTCAGGCACCGGAAGGGGCTGCCCAGGCCAGTGGTGGAGTCAAAAAACGTGTTGATGTAGCATTTGGGGACATGGTTAATGGTGAACAACCTACCACCAGGTCCTGGGTTGATGGTTGGACTCAATGATCTTAGAGGGCTTCTCCAGCTTTAAAAATTCCATGATTCTGTGATTATACTCTTAGTTCCTAGAACTCCCAGAACAGGCGACTGACTGGATCAGTTTTTTTCTATCATCTTCCAAATTTTTTTTTACTCCCAGCTCTGCAGAAAGTGGAGAGAATTATGGGGACTTCAGCTCAGGTGTTGCCTGAGCTCAATCTCCACCATTTATTTATTGCAGTTTGGAATGTTTTGCCCACCCATGTCACGGCCAGTGTCTCAAAGTGGGAGCAACATAAATCCCAGGATCTGCTTGGGTGTGACTGACCTGCTGTGCTACTGAGCAGATAACTGAGAGTCTGCTCAGGCTTTATGATATGTCAATAAAAAGTTTGGATTAATGGATTACCAACCTAATGCTGTGTGAAGTCTTTATAAAGCTCCAACTGCTGGGCAGTCTGAGAGCTCAGGAGAAGAGGGAAAGTCTGAGAGACACAAAAAAGGTGGAGAAAATAAAGGCAGAGGAAATAAAATCTGTCCAGGTGAGGAGAGGCTTGGCTTTGCAGGCACTATGAAAAGTTTTCTTTCCTGGACAGTCCTGGCAGTCCTTGTCCTGGTGCACGTCTCCCAGGCAGTCTATGTTCAGGTGAGTTTTTTCTCTTTCATTTGTTGGTATTACAAGTTCAACAAAGTGCTGGTATTTTTTAAACTTCTGGCTGCAACAGGAATCTTGAACGAAATTAACAGACCTGAATTTTTGCTTTGCTCTCCCTTGATTTCCACCTGCATCTCCCTGTGCTCTGGGTTTTCCTTCTGTAAAACGCTTCAGGTATCACTAAATGCTGCTGCCGTTTATTTACTTTCTCCAGCCATATCTCTGTTCTGAAATCCCTTCGGGACTGAGGCGTTTCGTACCCGGAGTTTTCTCCTGGACCTAAAGCCACGTGCACTGAAAGTGCTGACTTTAGAGAGTGATGCAAACAAGGTGTGACAAAAGAGAAATTGTCTTGTGTTACCTGGTTCTAGGCAGGAAGTTCTTTACGGAAATGATCTGTGAGTTTATGGGATGGAGGCTGCATGCATCCCTGTTTATGGGATGGAGCCTGTAAAAAAAGGGCAAAGAAGAGCTTAGATGGATCCAATTAAATATTAATAGGCAGAAAAGTGATTAGGGGAGGCTCTATGAAATTTTCCAAGTATGCAGCGCCTATGGCTGATATTCCATGCAACATGGAAGGGGTTAGGAAGGTGCTTCCTTGGGAGAGCTCCGGATCTCTCTGCACTCATCCTGAGAAACAGCGTGGGAGATTTCAGTCTGACTGCAATGTAAACAACTTCCTCCGGGAGACAGGAAAACTAATACGTGTTAAACAATTATTGACTCTCTCTATGTGTGTGCAGCAGATTTCCAGGGATAAGGTACCTTTGTGTCCTGAACTATCCTCTTTTTGTCCTTTGGATGGCAGAGATATCCAGACATAGCAGGCTTAAGCTATTCCTTTCTCTCAAACCATTCTTCAACATTTACAGTCTCCAGAGGAGCAAACAGCTTCCTACCCAGTGAAAAACATCCCAGTTTTCCACTTGTAGCCTTAAAAAAAAAAAAAAAAAAGAAAATGGCTGCTTCTAGGTTGCGTAAAAGAGTAGGAAGTGCAGCTCTGGAGTTTGAGCTGGAATTCTTCTCTCGTTAATCATTAAATCTGTGTTTTCCCCACTGTACTTGCAGTGAACTCTGAGTGTGTTGCACTCCATTCACCTGAGGTTTTTTAGGTCTGACTGATTCTTGATTCTTCACTGCACAAAGTTGGCTTCAACTCTTCTTCTCTGAAATAGTTTCCAAGACTTCCCTTCCCTGATGCATAATATGTCAGATTTAGCTCTTTCTAATACATCTTTCTTACTTGAGGTGGTAGGGTTTTGTTTCTATTTTGCTGTTCCTTTGTTCTTTTTTTGTCCCCAGGACCTGCAGATCTCAGGGTTTTTTCCCAATTCCTGCTTTCTCTGAAATTGTGCCTGTGGAAATCCACTCTTTTTTTAGCTCTATGGGTTTTGCTTCTCAGGTGTGTGGCCAACAGCTGAATCTGGAGCTGCCATTATACAGGAAAAGCGAATTTTTCACAGGCAGCCAGGGCTGATCACAGAACCAGAAAGTTGTTTAGGTTGGAAAAGCCCTTTAAGATCATTAAATCCAACTGTTCCTCCAGCACCGAGAGATCCACCGAGATGTCCCCAGCTGCCATATCCCCATGTTTTTTGAACACTTCCAGGGATGGTGACTCCACCACTGCCATGGGCAGCCGGTGCCAGTGCCTGATCCACCTTTATAGGATCATTAAGGTCAGAAAATATTTCTAAGATTATTGAGTTCAACTGATAAATTAACCTGAGTAAGATCATAAACTGATTGCAAGAGAAAGGAATTTGACTTAGTTAAGTAAATGCATGTCCAAAGTCTATCTGATTGGGTTTTTAAATCTTTAACACCAAAATAAGGCGATTCTGCAAAAAACCCTCCAAAACCTCAGTCAGAATCAAATCCCCTCCCCACTTATCTTACACCATTCCCCACTGAACTCATGAGATGTGAAACAAATGCTAATATTTGGTCTTGTGCTGTATCAGAGTCACTGAATTTTATTTCTTTGGATGAGGAGCTGTTACTTGATCCCAGAATCCCAGGATGGTTTGGGTTGGAAGGGACATTAAAGCTCATCTCGTTCCAAATCCTGCCATGGGGTTGGAACGTGCCACATCACCTTACTGACTACATGTTGGCCATGAAACTATGTTAAAACAGCAGATAAAAATCAGTTTGAAAATGCTTATTTGTCTTCTAGGCCAAACTCTGATAATCTGCAGATGGGCATAGACTTTTTGCACTTGGTTAAACAGCTGCAATACCTGCAACTTAAATTTATGACTTCAAAAAGGGGAATTCTCTTGAAACTAAGGGAATGACCCTTAACTGATGCACAGGGACAAGCAACTGAAACATAGAGTAATATTTCTCAGAGTCCTGTCCCAGCTTCCTCAGGTTTCTTGTGTGAGCTTTGAGTCAGAAGTGTAATATTTATGCTTCCAAAACCTTATTTTTCATGAATTGTGCGGGCAAGTTTTAAATTGGCACAGGGTGGGATTGTTGGGCTGTCTGTGCAGGGCCAGGAGCTGGAGTCAATGATCCCTGTGGGTTCCTTCCAACTCAAGAGATTCTGTGATTCTAAATTAATGGAAACTTCCCACAATGTCTTGGGGTGAAGGGTTTAAGCTCTTAACAATGTGTGGTGTGAAAGAAGAGCTCCTTTTGCATGGTCACACCCTGCCAGGTCACAGTCAATACTTTAACACTTCCACTGCTGTGTTAGGAGAAAGAGTGAACCAAATAAATTCCCATTTACTCCCATTCGACTTGTGATTTTGCAAATCTCTACCACATATCCCTGGAAGTGCTGGATGGCACTTGGAGCAACCTGTAGTAGTGGAAGGTGTCCCTGCCCATGGCAGGGGGTGGAATGAGGAGAGCTTTAAGGTCCCTTCCAACCCAACCCATTCCAGGATTCTGTGACATTGCCTAGTCATCTGTTTTCTAGGCTGAAGATTCCCAGCCTGGATCTTCCTATCCCAGATTTTATGAGTCTTCTCATGGGGGTGAGCCAGGCCCAAATTCTTCCTCTGTCCACTGCCCTCATTCAGTACAGGTTTCATCTGGGCTTTCTTTCAACACCATCTTTTCCCTCTCTTAGATTTTTTGGGAGAGCTCCTGGTCGAAATGGAATGGATTTGCCAGAGACCTGACTTCCTGACACCTCTTTTTTCTGGTTCTGCACAGGATGGAGACTTGAAATTCTCCCTGGAGTCCGTGAAGAAGCTGAAGGAGCTCATGGATGGGAACAGATACATCAACCCTCGCATGATGGTTCCCATGGCCAGCTATTCCCCGTGCCAAGAAAAACACCTTCCTGAGGAATTCCGGCCTGTGTGCAAGAGGGAAGACGCACCCATGATTTTTAGGAGGCTGAGTATGTCATTCGTATTTTGTCGTTTTCATTTTTACTACGCTTTTCAACCTTAAACATTCCAATAGCAGGAGGCAAAGCCATGGGATTACTACTGTGTCACTTCTAGAGCACTTGGGAGGGTTTGTGCTGCCTTTGTTCTGCCCTTTCTCCTGCAAGGGCTGGGCTCCACAAACCCCCTAAGGAAAATTCCTGCAGTGCTGAGCTGAGCTGTTCCCTGGACACATCCCATTGCTGTGATCACAGAAAAGTTCATCCAAGTAGAATAACAGAATCACTGAGTGGTTGGGTTGGAAGGACCTTAAAGCTCATCCCGTTCCACCCCTTGCCATGGGGAGGGACACCTGCCAATACCCCAGACTGCTCCAAGCCCTGTCCAACCTGGCCCTGGACACTGCCAGGGATTGGGCATCCACAGCTTCTCTGGGCAACCTGTGTCAGGGCCTCCCCACCCTCACGGGGAGGAATTTCCTCCCAGTATCTCATCTAAATCTACCCTTCTTCAGCTTAATCCGTTACCCCTTGTCCAAAGTCCCTCTGCCATGGGCTGCTGCTACTGCAGTGTTTGCTTTTTTATGTTATTATATTGCATTGATCTACTGTCCAGTACAAGGGACACTTTAGGACAAAATGCTGCCATGCCCTGTTGTCCTCTTGCTTCCACATGTACCCATTGTTTCCCAAGGAATTCAGGCATGATTTCATTCCTTCAGCCAGATTTTAGCATGAGCTAATTTTACTTAGAGCAGTATTACCTACAAGGATCTTTTAAATGATAAAACAGGAATGCAAAGGCATCTCCAAGTTCTTTGACAGTGGCTCTGCCTTTCTGGCATCTGACTGAATCCCTCCTTTCTCCAGGACAGGCCTGGCTGCTGAGGATGACCTTTGTGAGATCTGTGCCAACGCTGCCTGCGCCGGCTGCTTCTGAGTGAAGATGGAAAAACCCACAGAAATGTGTCCAGCTGGGAAGTTTGTGCATTCCTGTGGCAAGATCATGTACTTTCACCAAACAATATTCCTGGGCTCCATCTCCCACTGCAGCCAAACTGGGGCTGCCAGCTCGTGGGGACATCCCTGCGGTCTTGCGGCACCTGGATCAGGTGCCACCAGCAGAGCAGTTCTGCCAACAAGGAGGCTGTGACTCCCCTGAGAGATGCAAGTGCTGCAGGAGTTGGGTGACACCGGAATGGAAAAGCCCTGGGTTTCATTTCCCACTACTTTGCCTGGATTTGAACAAGCTGGGTGAAACTCAGCATCCCCTGCAGCCTTTTTAATAGCTAATATTTAATATCTAATATTTAATGTCCAATAAGTAGTATCTAATAATTAATGTCTGCCTGTGATTTGGCCTCCCCTACACATAACATCACTGGGTTATTCCCTTTCCCAGTCCCTTCTTCCCAGTGTGTTGGATCCCGTTCCCTTCCACCTGTCTGCCAGTGACACCTTTGATTTTGCAGCAGAACGGCAACAAATAACTTGAGACAAATTCTTGGTGTTTAGGAACACGTTGACAGCCGGAAAACAGACTGTTCCTTGTACTGATTGTTGTTGATTTAGAGAATGGGTGTAGAGGAGCACAGGAACACTTCTTCCCTGGCTGGATATCAAGGTTCTTTAAACTCTCTTTGGGAGAAAGGAATTCCAAAGTGCAGTGCTAGAATCACACTGAAATGAAAGCATTGCCTGTTGTTTTATTTATTGGTGGCAAGATTGTGAAGAAACAATCTGCCCATGTTTATATGCTATATAGGCAATAAAAACTAGTAATAATTTGGATTTTTTTTTTTTTTGCTTTGTTTGTTATTGCTGGGTTTTGGGGTGGGTTTTGTTTTAGGATACTCTTCTTGCCTACTTGCTTTTTCCCCATATGAGTGTTTCATGTCTGGGGCTTCCCTGAATAAAAGATATCTTTTAATAATGTCCTGAACTTAAACCAATTTGTAGTCACAGAATCACAGAACTATTTGGGTTGGAAAAGCCCTCCAGGATCATTGAGTCCAACCTGTGCCTGATCCCCACCTTGTCACCCAGGCCAGAGCACTGAGTGTCGTGCCCCAGTCCTTCCTTGAACACCTCCAGGGATGGGGACTCCACCACTGCCCTGGACAGCCCCTCCCTATTCCTGACCACCCTTTCCATGAAGAAATTCTTCCTGATGTCCAGCCTAACCTTCCCCTGGCACAACTTGATGCCATTTCCTCTTGACCTCTCCCTTGTTCCCTGGGAGCGGACCTCGACCCCCCTGGCTGCCCCCTCCTGTCAGGGAGTTGTGGAGAGCCAGAAGGTCCCCCTTAAGCCTCCTTTTCTCCGGGCTGTGTACGCCCAGTTTCATCATGGTAATGCAAGTCCATATCAGATTATTTTAATTTTTTCACTCCTATTTGTAACTGTTGAACTATTATCTCCATTTTTATATATGCAGCCCCCAACCCACAGGGAGCAGATGGATCTCACTGCACTGACAGCATTTCATGATGTTTCTGTTTATTACCCAAATGCTGAGTTGAGTGAAATCCCACATCAGAAAGAACTGATTTTGGGCAGACCTGACTTCTGGGCATCAGGTCACAGTGCAAAGCCCTTCCTGAGGGGTCCAAGTAGGAGGTGTCCCTGCCCAGGACAGGGGCTGGAACTAAATGATCTTTGGGGTCCCTTTCAAACCAAACCATTCTGTGATTCTATGATTCTTCAACACCTCAGTCCCCGAAAAATGAGCTACAATGAATTGTCCCACTGGCGATTCAACTGGGTAATGTGTATTATGAGAAAAGATCTTTTGATTCCCTTATTTTTCACCAAACCATCAGGCTTGTATTACCTCACGCACCCTTCTTACCTCCAAATCCATTATTTTCCCTGTTCCACTTATTATAATGTTCATTCTTCTCCACTTGTGATCTATAAGTGACTTCTGAACCCCAGTGCTTTGTGGAGGTGGGGAGCCAAGATCAGGTTGGATGGGGCTTGGAGCAACCTGGTAGAGTGGAAAGTGTCCCTGCCCATGGCAGGGGTGGGATGGGATTGGCTTCAAGGTCCCTCCCAACCCAGACCAGCTTGGGATTCTCTGATATGATTCTCTGATTTGCTATTAATGTTTAATCACTAATGAGAGGACAGATGTCAGCCTGGTGCTGATATCTTTCTCCTCTCCTCATATGAGATTTACAATCAACTTTCGGCTCTGGGCTCTGGTTAGAAAATTCCATATCATATTTCTGTATTGCTGTCCGTAAGGAATATGCAAAACTGGTGACAAGGGGCCAAAGGGCAAAATAAAGCAAAGAATGATGTAGGAGTGGTGTGAACAGATCCTGCAAAGATCCATACCGTAATTCCAGTCTACCTCTAACCAAAGTCCAGGCTGGGTCACTGGGGCTCTTCCCACAGTGCTAAACTCTAAATCCAGCAGGTTTCTTTGTCTGCCAGCACTACTTGGGAAGTGTTGGCAGAGTTTAGTCAGCGTTGTGACGGAAGTGAATCGGGAGGACACACAATTTCGTTCTAAATCCCACCTATTGTGCATGGCACTAAACCAAGAGCATTAAATCAGAGCAGTGTGCCCAAGAAACCCCTCTCAGGAGGAAAATGGAATTCAAAGGTAAATATATTCACCAGCAGAAATGACTGGTCTTGTGCAGACTGGGCTTTTTGAGGAGAGTAACACAAGCTGAATATTGGTGCAATCACATTTCAACCCTTGGAGCTGATCACAGGCATCCCTTGTCCTTTATTCCTTGTCGCAGACATCAGCTTCCTTTAATATTCATTCTCATGGCTCAGTGATGCCATAGGGAGGTCACGCAGGTGACAGCCACCACCAGCAGTGCTCTGGAAGGTACAGCACAGAAATGCCCAGGTTTCCTCAGTCATCTTCAGCACATTCCCCTGGAAGCCTAATCCCAGGGAATACTGAGCAGTTTTTCTACATCAGAATTTTCCCATGTCTCAGCAAGCTATTGCCAGGCTGCAGCTGTGTCTCCAAGTTCAACTGCAAATGATGGATGGAATAGGCATGGACACATCTCTCGGAGTGAGGTTTGTCCCCAGGAGCTGGGTAAGGGAAGATGGCACTAGAAAAAACTGAGTATGCTCAGTTTTTTGGAATTGCCCCAGCATGACAGGGTTTTCTCAGCAGCTGCCCTTGGCCTTGGTTCTGAGTTCTCATCCAGTGTACTGGAATGCCCAGATGTTCAGTTCTATAATCAGGTTTTAAGCAAATACAGGCTTTTATGGGATGACCCGGGACAGTTTTAGTCTAATTTTGGAGTTTAGGACTTGCCCATGTTTGTGCCCAAATCTGCTATTCTGCACATTTTCACTCTTTTAAAGGACTAACATTGTTTTAAAAGGGAAAGAACACAAGAACACTAATGTATAATTTTCTGTGATGTCTCTTTTAGTTACTTGGGAGAATTTGCTCCAATTTATAAGGTACTTCTCGTAGCATAACAGTGCCCCTATTAAGCAGCACAAATCTATTTGTACTCTTTGCTCATGAGAACACGTGCGAGCCAATTCTGTTGGTATGAGATGATAACACAGGGCTGCATGAGGGAGATTGTATGGCTGGGAAGGAAGAAAAAGGAACTTTCTACTCTCCTGTTGCTGCCTACTAAAACTGCCCCATTTCTGGGTACAGCAGCAAGCTGAGGGGGGAAATTGAGAGGAGATTTAGGGCGGCGTTCCAAAGAAAAACATGGGATAAAGATTTCAAAGATTTCAAAGCCTTTAGTGATCATGGTGGCAAACATTCCTTTTTGGAACAAAGTCCTCTGCTCTTCTGATGGCGAGCTTGAACTTTTTACAAGAGCAGGCAGCGATAGGGTAAGAGGGAATGGCCTTGGAGTGGAGATTTAGACTGGAACTTTGGAAGAAATTCTGGAGGAGAAGCACTGAACGGAGGTAGGAGCAAGAGGCTGTCCATGAGGACTGCAGCCACAGCTGGCAGCTCTTCCCAAAGCTGGGGTGATCTCGCCCATGGAGTGTGTGCAGCAGTGGGTGTTACATAAGTTACTTTTTCCAGGACAAGAGAACTCCCTGACACAGGGGGAGGTTTGCACACAGGGAAAGCTGATGCATAAAAAGGGGGATTTTATGTCAGGGGTGTAACAAAATGGTAGGTGGATAGAATCAGAGTTTTAGACACCATTTCCTTTCAAGGTGTGTGACTAAATAATGAGCAGCTTGCAAGGGAGATTGAGCACCTGCTAATTAAGTATTGCCTGAATTATTTTTTTAAATGCAGACTTTACATCCATATCCTTTAACCACACACGAATTCCTCCTTAACATGTGCACACCTTTCTCTAGCACATGTTAAATCCCAGTTCACACTGGGCATCTGCAGAAGGGTCTTTTAGGCTTTAGAATATATGAATTCTTCTTTCTGAATCATTCCCTCTTCCCTTCTGATCCATAGGAGGGGCAATGTGGTCAGTACTGCTCTGACACACCCAGGCCTGAACCTCAGCAATGTTAACAGCTCCTTTATTGCCAGCTCCCAGCACCGGAGATTTTTTGCAGCTGTTGAGCACCGAGATGACAAATTCCATCAGTTCTGTAATTCCAAGAGCTCCTTGAAGCACTGGTTAATCCAGAGACTGGCAGCTCTTCCCTATGTCCAGCACTTGCCACCCCCAGCCCCTGATTCCCCTTGTCCCTTTATCACTGTGTAATTCTGTGTTATGATGTCCACAGTCATCAGGAAGTGGGACTTTCCCTTTTCCCACTATTATTGGAGGCACAGACTTTTGTGCCTGTTCTCCCTTAAATTTGCCTCACATTTCCCCCCAAATTTTTCTTACCTTTCTCCTCACTTTGCTTGGCTCTTCCAAATTTCCACATTATCCAGGCCATGCCTGATACACCTATTTATTCTACTTACTGGCTGCCAGTTCTGGTCCTTTCTACTGGCACCATCCCCAGTCTCTTATCTCCGATTTTTTGAGTTTGGGTTGTTTTTTCTCCTTGATTCTATAATGTGGCTCTTTCCCCAGCTTTCATTATTCCTCCCCTTTCATTCCTACCCTATGGCTCTCTTGGTCCTTCTGGGATTTCCCTGCCCATTTCTCCCTGTGTTCCACTGAAGCTCAAAATTCCCTGGACCGATCATTTTTTTCTTAGTTTTAAATATATAATTTCTACGTATTTCTCATATTTTTACTCTCTCCTCTAGTTCTAGTCACCAGGGCGTCATTCTCAACCAACCAGCTTTAGATCCTATTAAAATACCAATCCAGTCATTTCTTTCCGATTCCCACCCACATTACCCTCTAGTCCCACTCCCGTATCCCTTCTATGCAGAAATGTTGTGTTTATCTTCTTCTATTCCTATTAACCTCTGTCTTCCCACCCATCTGGCGATTATCACATCCTGGTTTGCCCATATTCTTCCTGTATTTCAGAATGCTTGTTAACTCTTGCTTTTTTCCTTTTCTCCACCCCCCCTTTATTTTTTAAATTTCCATAAAGGGATAAATCCAGACAGCATTTGAGGCAAGCAGGAAAAGAAGTTGTTTTAACAGCAAAAAAATTTTCTTCCTTCCAAATGTACACAAATATGAAGGCTGAAACCCATTTCTTCACAGAATCCTGGAGTGGTTGAGGTTGGAAGGGATGCTGGGGGTCATCCAGTCCCACCTCCCTGGGACCTGAGTGCCCAGGACCATTCCCAGATGACTTTTGGATATCTCCAAGGATGGAGACTCCACAGCCTCTCTGAGCAGCCCATTCCAGTGCTCAGTCACCCTTCTTTTTGTCTTTTTGTTTAATATCAGTGAATTTCTGACTTGCCCCCACTTAGGAAATAGAAGAACAAAAGTTTTTGCTAATTTCAAATGAAGCTTTTTTGGAGGAAATGTCAATGCTTTTCCTGGAAAAAACGCAGAATGATTGCAGGCAGTGTTGATGGGGTTGGTCTTATCCCTGGGTGGGCCTCTGCTCCCACCCCAAGCAAATCCAAGGATCCTGGAGTGCTCAGCAAACACTGAGCACACAAAGATATGATTGTCCTTGGGGTAACATTTTAACTAAAGGGTCAGAGAAAGTACCAACAATGACGTGATTTGGTTTATAAGCAGTAAAAAGTCCATAAAAGCAATGGCACACCCAAGGAGAATTTGCATTAAATATTTTACATGTTCTGATAAAGAATATCAGGGTCGAGATAGAAACACTCTTAGATCTTTAGATCTTTACGGGATCTCAACTTGTTTTTTTCCCCAGGAATCTGAAAGACAAATCCCATGTTCTCCTCTGCCTGGGATATTTGCACTATCAGGCACTGGAATCATAATTACTGACAAAAGTATTTTATTGCTGTTTTCATTCCTGTCATGATGAGACACTTTTTGACCAGATCAGTAAATGTTCTGTTTGCTGTTTCAGTGGATGAGGTGACACAGTGAACCCCGATATCCCTGTTAGCATTCATTTGCTTTAAATAGCAAATACACCACAGTTTGGTGTCTCCCAGCTGGGAATTTTCAGTCAGGTGACTTAGCCCAGGCAACTTTGACTTTTTGATATCTTCTGGTAGATGTCCAACCCCTCTCCTGGGAGATAGCTGTGAAAAAAACTGGAAAATCCAGTGCAGGGTGACCAAGGTGGTGAGGGGTCTGTGGCACATCAGGTGTGGAGAGATGAACTTCTTTAATCTGGGAAAGAGGAGACGAAAAGGGTGAAGGGGGCAATTGTGAGAAACAGGTTAATCATGGGAGGGTCTCTTATTTCCAGATCCTTCAGAAAAGCACCTCCAGTGACTCTTCTGTGACACTTCCAAGGATCCATGTCTCAGTTTGCTTGCGAGCCACATTAATAGCTCTGGAAGAGGTTTTTTTATTATTTTAGAAGCTTGTACCAAGTGTGGTGCATATTTGTTGGTGAAAAACAAATATTTATGATTATTCTGAACCCACCGGTTGATCATTTCGCTAAATTCCCCTTGTCTGATATAATTTGGCTTTTTGTGCTCTAAAGTTCCTCCTTATCTTTGATCTCTTGTTGACTCAGACCTTCAGGGCCTTCAGCAGGGCTCTTGTGAGCACACAAAGGCATAAAGAACAACAGGGACTTGCAGGAATAACAAAGGGTGCCGCTCCGGCAATCCAACTGTTGAACAGATTGTTTTTGGGAAGGGCGGAAGGTCTGAATCCTGATAAGTCAACAGAAGAGATAACTCATCGCCAGAGAGAGGGGAATTCACAGAACATCACACATAGAATTCTGTTCCTGTTGCATTCCAGGAGCAAAATAGATTGTGCCAAGGGAGTGTCCCGTAGTAACTCTGGGTATCTCACTCACATTGAAGATGTGACCTAAACTTTGTCGTTGCCAGTCAACAAAGGCCTCTGAGGGATATGGAGATGCTTCAAGGGCTGGATCCCCTCTGGAGCCAGGCTGGGAGAGCTGGGGGTGTTCACCTGGAGAAGAGAAGGCTCCAGGGAGAGCTCAGAGTCCCTTCTGTAATAAATAGGTAAGCCCAATTTATAATAAAACAGGTATAAATTTTATTTCGTGTCCGAGAGTTCGAACACACAGTGCCACGATCGAAAAGGAGACAGTGCCAAGCCCGGGGTTGGAACTGGGTGAACAGAGGTCTGACCTCTATCGCATCAGACCTCCCTCCGTTCACACCAGCTACCTCCAATAGTTTGCTTATATACAGGTTTTGCCCATAACGTCCGGATCTTAGGTATTATTTTTTTGTCAATCAACATGTTCATGGACTCTGCCATTCATGGAACTGGGGTGAACAAAACACGTCCTGAGCTTGATTGATCCCTCATCACCAGGGGATGTTATCTGACGGTCCATGATGTTCCTTATCTTGGTTCTTGATCTTGCCGTTAGCACCTGAGCTGGGAGGGGATCATCGGAGATGATCTAATCAATGTGGCCGAGGAGTTCTTCTCGGAAATGTAGTCAGCTCACTGCTTTCTTGATTAGCCGTTGTTCTCTGTAGCTCTGTTTTTGGAATGCAAATTTGTTCCCTGGGCGAGGTTACAATTTTTCCCTAGGTAAGTTCTGCTTGTTTTCAAACTGGGTACAATTTAACTTTAGTACATATTTCGATATTACAGTTTTGAGCACGAATTTCCCCTTCCAGGGCCTAAAGGGGCTCCAGGAGAGCTGGAGAGGGACTTTGGACAAGGCCTGGAGTGACAGGACAAGGGGGAATGGCTTCCCACTGCCAGAGGGCAGGGAAGGAATCCTTGGCTGTGAGGGTGGTGAGGCCCTGGCACAAGTTGCTCACAGAAGCTGTGGCTGCCCCACCCCCAGAAGTGTCCGAGGCCGGGTTGGATGGGGTTTGGAGCAACGTGGGATAGTGGAAGATGTCCCTGCCCATGGCAGGGGGTGGGACTGGATGACCTTTAAGGTCCCTCCAACCAACCTCTCTCTTCTCCCTTTCTCCCTGCATAGGTATATAGGAAACATTCTGAAGTGCAGGGGAAGGGAAGTTCAGGATCCCATTAGATTTACTATAGGAAGCTTAGGGGAAGAACCAAAGGTTGGGAAATGGAGGGGTTGATGGAATGTGGAGAGGAACAAACACAGGACAAAAATAAGGCTCAGTGGACAGGAGTGGCCAGTGCTGTGTAAAGAGCTTACCGGGTAGTGGAATCCTGATCCTGATCAGCACACTGTGACCTGGCTTATAATTAACCTCCATTCCTAAATCCTTTCCTGGGTCAGGGACTGTTTATTCCCTCTGAAGGGAAGTCTGAGAACTCCCGCTGGAGTGGGACTGTGGGTGAACAGCTCGTGTGCCAGGGGCTGGAGCTGTGTGGGGGTGTGATCCCGGGGAGCGTCCAGCTAGAGGAACTGACCAGCTGGGTAAGAGCCTTGGGAGCCAGGAGTCTGCATGTGCATGAGGATGTGAAAACCAGAGGATTTGACTGCCAGAGGCTCAGGGGGCCTGGCCAATTGCTGGAGAGATCTTGGAGTTTGGAGGGATCAGTGGGGAAGATCCAGGAGCAGCTACTGGGCTGATGTGCAGCTACCGGAGGTACACAGTGTTGCTGAGCCTGGTGGGCCTGTGGCAGCCTTGCCTCTGTTGGGGTCCCAGACTCTGCACCTATCAGAGCTATCAGTTAAATCACTCAGGGACTGGCATCTCTGAGAGGCACTTGTGAGGTTTGTGAGTACATGATGTCAGGAGACAGATTGCTCAGAAAAGAGGCTGGACAAATGAATGCAAATAAAACATAAGCCCTGCCTCAAAGTTTATGGCAGGAGCAATGTTTGTTCCGTGTGAAATAGGGGCAATTGCAGATCCTGGTTCCTGAGGCTGGGTCACTCAAAACCAACAAAGGGCTGGGTATAAAACACTCTCTTTTGAGGTGAAGTTTTATGGGAGGATGCGGGTGTTCAGTCAGGTGATACCCAGGTTATTGGGGCCTTCTCTCCCACCAGTCTTTCATCTCCTCCTTCATAAAAGTAACAAATTCATTCCAGCAACACTCTGGCAGCTGGGGCTGAAGAATTTAAATATTTATTGCCTGATAAAGCTCTGCACAGGACTGTGACATCATCTCTGAGTGTTCCAGAAGGTGCCTTCAGAAGCTGTGCCCACTGTCCCCAGGTGGGTCACAGCAGTCAGCACCCCATGGACACAATCCCTCACTGTGGGGATCCTCTGGGAGCCCTGCTCTAGGAGGGGATGTCCCACACCTGGGTCACAGGTGTCTCTCCAGGACACAAGTCAGGGGAGGATCAGAAAAGCCTCCAGCTAGAAAATGAGCCTTGGGAGAGAGAAAATCCCTGGACTGGTGACAGAAGCACCTGAGGCAGAGGAAAGTGAAGGAAGAGATTTGTACAGGGAGGTTATAGATTGGAGTGTGGGGAGGGACACACACTGACCTCTGCTCTGTGACCAGTGGCAGGACTCAGGGAACGACTGGAAAAGGTTCTTCCACAGAGTGTGGTCAGGCACCGAACAGGCTCCCCAAGAAATGGTGATGGCCCCAAGGCTGCCAGAGCTCCGGGAGCATTTGAACAATGCTCTGAGGCACACGGTGGGATTGTTGGGGTGTCTGTGCAGGGCCAGGAGTTGGACTGGATGAGAAGGGCAACAAGGCTGGTGAAGGGTCTGGAACACAAGCCCTGTGAGGAGCGGCTGAGGGAACTGGGGTTGTTTAACCTGGAGAAGAGAAGGCTCAGAGGTGACCTCATCATTCAACAACTACCTGAAAGGAGGCTGTAGCCAGGTGAGGGTCAGTCTCGTCTCCCAGGCAACCAGTGACAGGATTGGAAGGGACCGTAAAGACCAACTCATTCCAGCCCCCACCATGGGCTCGGATCCACTGGTCTGACTCCGGAGCTCACGTTTGGAATGTGTAGCTCTGTGGGTGGGTCTTGCTTTTTTCGGTTCACTGCATTAGGAGTAAAAGGAGAGAAACAGAGGGTGCAAGTGCCACCAGGAACCACAGAGATGTGGTTCTGTGAAACCAAAGTAGCTTGCATGGCTGGTGGGCCAGAGATCTATTGATCTAAACAGATCTATAGTGAGCTACAGATCAATTGATCCAAGCAGATTCACAGTGAGATACAGATCTATTGATCCAGACCGATTTATAATGAGTTACAGATCTACTGATTCACATTTAGTGACCTACAGATCTATTGATGCAGATTCATGGTGATCTACAGATATATCTACTAATAGATCTGTGTGGTCTATTGATCCCCACAGATTTACATTGAACTACAGATTTACATTTTCTTCCAAAGCAGAAGTGATTCTTTCCAGGTCATTCCTGGCAGGTGCTTGTCTGACTCGATCTTAAGGCCCTACAAGCAAGGGAAATTCCACAGTTTCCTCAT
>VZRV01004136.1:293349-332049 GCA_013398115.1 Falcunculus frontatus | reverse complement strand
TTTCATATTTTTAAAAAATTAATGATCAGAAAGTTAGATATTGACACGTATTTGTAATTATGCGGGAGAAAAATATTGATGCTGATTTCTAGTTGTGAATGATGTATCTAATACTTTTTTTTGCATCAAATTCATCATTGCTAATTCTTACAGGTAGATAAAGTTCCTGATTGTTTCTGAGGGATTTTGAGGGTTTTAATTCACCACAGAAAAAGTATAAAAATATTAATGTACTGTTATGTAGATAGGAATTTAAACAAACATTTCAATAAAAAATTATCTCACCAAGGATTATCACAAGCAACATCATACAATTTCACTTCATATTTTTATAATAATACTAAAATAAACTAACCATAGAAACAGGATATAGCATTTCATTGCATTAAAGACAAAAATACTACAGCTATTAAATTACAGATCATTTCATCTAAATTGATGCCTATGTAAGGATGTAGAACAGCAAGTTAAGAGGTATATAGTCTTCTCAAGATCTCAATTCTTCTGGTTGTCTGTGCTGTCCTTGACTATTGTGGGAAATTTTAGTGTATTCTTATTCCTGCTTTAGGAGCCCTGTAAAAGTCCCTGGAGTCAGACAGGATGGATCTGGGTAGCAGAGCTCATCTGCCACTCAGGGAATTCCTATTGCTTTTGATTATTTCATCATATAGTTGATCAAAAATATTTGTATATGTATCTAGAAAGATTTTTTTTTTTTTACACTGTGGTCTGAAAATACCATGTCAGTATGCTGACACAGCCAAACTAATTTTAATCTAGTCAATCTAATGACAGTGTCCTGAAGGGTAGATGCAAACATGAATAGTTAAACCTGCCCAGGATCTTGGATGTTTGTTTGGCAGCTGAGGCCCTTGTTGCTGCAGCCTTATTATTACAGAGAGCACAAAGGAGATAAATTAAGGCCAACTTGCATAAGGCTGGGAGTTCAAATCACATCAGTGTAAGACAGACACCATGTCTAAAATAGTATAAATTGTAGTTGGAGTGGAAATAGTCCCTTGTAGTCAGTATTTTTTACAGCTGAATACTCTTCCTCAGCCAAGTACTTTTATGTGCCAGGAAGCAAATTTGTTTCTGCCTGAATCAGATGAACACTGCTAAATTATCTATTGCTACTTTTGAACAAACTTCTTTTCTCTGGTTCAGGACTGACTGAAACATGTTAAAGAACACTTCTATGAACTCACCTATAAAGCCAGGTGCACAGAAACAAAGATAGCCACCCTCTATCTCTTTACAGATGCTGGAGGCTCCACATGGTTGTGATAGGCAGGTGGCAACATCTGCTTCACATAACTCACCAGTAAAACCTGATGAAAAATAGAGTAACAGGAGACTTAAGAAATTTATTACATTTAGTCTGAGAAAAGAGACCAATTTAACATGTACTTTTCTTAAGGTTTAAAATCTTATTTAAGATAGGGCAAAATATTCCAGTTTCCTTGAATGTTTCAGTTTCACATACAAAGCAACTCTAAAAGGAAAAAAGTCATAAAGTCAGTGGTAAAGCTGTACTTGCAATTGCAATAAAAAACATTTGAAATACAATGGGTCTTCAAAAAATTCAATAGAATGTCAAATTCTTTGAGTGATTTTGTGGAAATATTCCTATTTCTATTGATAGATATATCAGTAAGGACACTGTTGATAAAAGCCTTCACATTTTTAGTGTGGTATTCTGTCACCACACTAAGAAAGCATCCTATGTTTCTAAACAAACAAACAAAAATTGTCCAGTACATTTTGTTATAAAGCAGGTATTACAAGGACAGGTTTGGCAGCATATTGATATTGAGTTTTTGAACCAGTTAACTTATAATTAAAAAGAAATCTAATCTTGTGAAAACTAAGCATCTCTTTCCTATTGAGTGGTACATATGCACAAAATTAAAAAAAAAAAATTCAAAGATAAAATATTACCCTACATTTTACATTTTAGATTTATTGGCCATGACATAGCTTCTTAAGACACCGTGCATCAAGGAAATAATAATTTTCATTGATGACAGCACTTTTATTTTTGAACATACACAATAAATAGTTGCAAGTAAATATTCTTTGAATTATTTTTTTTTTCCAACCAAATAAATATATTTAACTGAGTGATATAAAACAGTTGAAAAATCAATCCATGTGTGTGGAGCTCGTATCCAAATGCTAAATATAAATGCAAAGTTTCAAATTTTAGAGATTTTGGTTTGGTAAAAACTTAGTAAGCTGAGGTTTAAGAAGTACAGTTTTCTGGTCTCCTATTAGCTGAGCACTTAAAATTTTTCTAAATATTTTTAGTCCAACAAAGATCAAAACAGACTGGACCAATTGATTCTAATTTAACAAATGCAGCATGAAAAGCCACTAAAGACTTAAACCGGAGATTTGGTTCAGTGAGCTAAATATAATTAATTCCAGTGTCTTACAAACTTAGATACCAAGTCTGGCTGAAGATCTGAACTTCACATTTAATTTAAAAACATATTAATAAAGCAATACCATTCTTCAGTAGCATAGGTACTATCACAAGAGATTCCAGAGTACCATTGAGTTGCCCAATATCTGACACTGTGTTAGTTAATTTTTTAGACAAAAAGGAAACTCTTTGGTCAAAGATGTTCAAATAAATCTGTATTCCTACAGTATACCATGATAGCTTTAAAAACTAAACTAACCTAGTTTTAATAGTGTTTATTTAAGTGCAGAGTGAGTATAATAAATAATTACAAAATTTCAAAAGCTCAGTCCTGCTTGAACACAGTCTTCAAACTAAAGGAAATGTGAACCATGTTCTTAAGGCATGACTGAAGAGCTCCTGATCTGGAAGATTTTTTAACTTTTGAACGTCTTATCACATGAGGGTAAACAGCAATTTCTGACCATCAGAGTAAATTGCTGGAACACACTGCACCTTACAAATTCTGGCTTGTGGAACAACCCAACCCTTTGAGGCATAAATACAAGGCAATGCATATTAAAACTGCCCTACACATGCAGTCATTTTCATTTCTAAATCAGTAGATGCAGAAAGGTGTCTTTAAGCTATGTTTCAATTCCATCCTAAACACCAGCTGTGCAACATTCTTGCACAGCTGAAGTTTTCCTCCTTGTTGATTGCCATTAAAAATTAAGTCTCTCATTTTTGCCTTTTTAAATAGCTCTTAACATCTGCGTGATGAAGTACTACATAAAACTAATATAAAAATTATGATAAAATGGAAGCATTGATCAATGATGGTAACAGCTATGCACAGATATATGTATAGCTGTTGCATGTGGTTATGTGTCTGTCATCTAAGTAGAGATAATGAATATAGAAAAGCCAACATTTTTTCCTTGATGAAATAAAAATTATTATTCAGATTAACTTTATAGATTTGAAATAAAGGTCTAAAACTATGCATCCTTTTATTTCTGTGCTTTGAATGAATTATTGAAGTATTACAGCATGGATTATTGGGCTTTGAGCAATCTGATCTACTTAAATAAGTCACTATACTAAGTTGAAGAACAAAGGGTAGTGGTTTCAGGGCTCAGTTTTAATATTAAACATCTGGTTATATGTAAGGTTTCTCATAAAAAAAGATTCAGTTGCAATACTTAAGAATACACTATTTACTACAAAAAGAAATGAGCAAGTTTTGATTTATTTTTCTGTTACAGATATCCAAAAGTACTTCATAACTTTAGATAAGGAAAATTTAGCAACAGAATATTTAATTTTTTTTTCAAAAATGCCACATTTACATTTTTGAGACATTTCTTTTTGGCAAACCCAAATGCCTCATGACAAAAGTGATTTTTACTAGTCAGACTGTGACACTTAAACTCTCCAGGGAGATCACTGAATTGTGATCCATTCTGACATAGTCCAGCCACACAGTGATTTATGGCAATTTCACTACATGGCTCCTTATATTCTGGATGGCGGGTACATCTGAAACTATTAACTGAAACCTCACATTAAGGGTTATTGTCAGAGCCAGCAGGATTCGATGTGCATTCATTCACTCTTATTGAACAAATAGTACTTCTGGGGGAAAAGTTGTATGGTTCCTGTTAAAATTACATCCGAGAAAAGCTTGAACAGACTGAAAGAAATGCCAGAATTTAATAAATTCATTTAAAACCTGGACAATATTTTCATTGTCATTAGGATTCTTACATAATAATGGGTTGTCAATTTCTCCTTATTTGTCCTGAATGCGATAATAATTATATACAAGCCATTTCATTAATTTGATTTTTTGGATAGAGTGTTTGCAATTTTTTTTGTCATTCAACACCTATGATAATGAAATTCTGCTTTTGCTTGGGTCCTCTGGAATTTCAAACACAAAAATTGTACTTATTGCAAAAATGATACAAAATGGAAAAATTGTAAAAAACATGCAATTAATAATAGCAGGAAGAGTAATAAGGAGGACAAATCATTGCCTTTGCATGTGTATTGGGTTTGCTTGGCCAGGTTTTGGCAGCAGGGTAGGGGCTCCAGCGGTGGCAACTTACAGAAGTGGCCAGAAGCTTCCCCTGTATCTGACAGAGTCAATGCCAGCTGCCTCCAGGACAGACCCACTGCTGGCCAAGGCAAAGCCCATCAGCAATGGCAGTAATCCTTCTGTGATAATATTTAAGGAGGAAAAAAGTGATTGCATGGATGTAATTGTGGCCAGGGAAAAGTGGGGTGAGAGCATGTGAGAGGAACAGCTCTGCAGACACCAAGGTCAGTGCAGAAGGAGGGGCAGGAGGTGCTCCAGGTGCCAGAGCTGAGATTCCCCTGCAGCCCCTGGGGAGGCAGCTGTGCCCCTGCAGCCCATGGGTCTCCTCCATGCCAGAGCAAGGTGGATGCCTGACGGGAGGCTGTGAACTCATGGGAAACCCACGCTGGAGCAGGCTGCTGGCAAGGAGTTGCAGACCCGTGGACAGAGGAGCCCACTGTGGAGCAGGTTTCCCGGTAGGGCTTGTGAGCCAGTGGGGGAAATCACACTGGAGGAGGCTGTCCCTGAAGGACTGCATTCCATGGAAAGGGACCCAAGTTTGAGTAGTTCATGAAGAACTGCAGCCTGTAAAAAGGACTCATGCTGGAGTTCACAGAGTATTGTCTCCCATGGGAGGGACCCCACATTCAAGCAGGGGAAGGACTCCTCCCTGAGAAGCAGCAGAAACAGCCTGGGGTGAACTGACCATAACCCCCATTCCTATCTTCCTGCACCACTGGGGATAACAGGTAGAGCATGGGAAGGGGCGAGGGGTGGGGGGAAGGTGTTTTTAAGATTTTATTTCTCATTTTCCTGCTCTGTGTCGGATTAGTAGTAAATTCAGTTAATTTTTCCAAGTCAGGTCTGTTTTGCCTGTGACAGTAATATGTAAGTGATCTCTCCCAGTCCTTAGGTCCTTATCTGAACTCATGAGCCTTACCTTACATTTTCACCCCCCCTGTATATTTGCCAAGGAGAGAGATAAAGTGCCTTTGACAGGTACCTGGCGTCCAGCCAGGGTCAGCCCACCACAACATGAAAGGCAGGGAAAAAAAATAATGCTCTTGCCTCAGACAATACAAGAGGGAAGTGTTTTATTCTGACCATCTCCTCTAATAAATAGATGCGATAGTTGTATTGAAGTAACCAGTCACAACTATAAGAGACACAGCAGAAGATGCAATTTTCTCTGTTGTATCCTTCTTACATATACGGTTTCTGCAATTCAGAGAACAAAACCCATTAATTCTTGGTAAAGACAATTAATATTTCAGCAATTAGATTAGAATAACAATTGCCCTCTGAAAGTTTTAAGACTTCATATTCCAAAAGGTAAGAGACTGAGAAACCATGGCGATTCAGCTTTAAAAAAATCTTTGTGTTGTCTGAAGACAAGCAGACTTTCTGACTTAACAACAGCAATTTGAAAAATTCAGATTTTCTGTTCTTGCAAAAAAATCAGCTGTTTTATTCTTCAGTTGACTTTGGGGACAAGTCAATAGTTGTGTTTATGTACACATAGTGTGAAAGAAAGTTAACAAGTTGTAGGAATGTACTTTTGTGAGTACTTAGGGTGTTTGTACATCAGCTTTTTCCTACATAGTCAGTCATGCAATCAATAAATAAATAAATACTCTAAGGCAAAAGAATTTCAAGATTTGCAATTCAATTTTCTGTCCTTCGAGTCTGAAGCATTTCAAGAGTTTAGATATTTTGCAAAGTTTTTTCAACTACGTAATAAGTGAAAAAAATAAAGCTTCTAGGCCAAAAGTATGTTTTATCCCATCATGTCAGCAGTTTCTGATAAATAACGTTTCATTGGATATTCCTCAAAAAGCTCTATTGGAAGTTGAAAAGTAATCATTACAAGTTGGTTTGAATTTTGTGTTCCGATTTTCCGATCAGAAGACTGAAAAAGTATTTTTTCAGCTAAAACTTCTGTGCATTATTTAAGTTTCATTCAGCCTGGAGAGGAACTTAAAAGAGCAGTCAGTCCACCTTCTGCTTACCACTAACTCAATTTGGTATCCACAAACACATGTAGATTTTAAAATATTCTTGATATCACAGAAGTTCTGCCTCAGCCATATTAGATTGTTTACTGTAAAAATCAATATGACAGTGATGGCAAGCCAACGTACTTGACACAGGCAACAAAAGGTGATTTCATATAAGCTACAATGGATTTACACTAAGATCAATTCTGATTCCGACAGTTCCCAGGGGACAAACCTCACAGGCAGAGCTTACAGAGCCAGAAGCACACCCTTTGTGAGCCTGAATCCACACCCCTTTCTGGCCCTCTGCTGGGCTTTTACTAAGCAATTACTGTTAGCCAATTTGTCCTAGTCACCTCTGTGCCAAAGCAGAAATTCTTGGCACACGCACATTAATTTCCCTTCACTGATATATTTGCAGAGTCTGCTCAACCCTGGAGATTAATTTTTAGCTACACATGCTTCAGTTATGCTCCAACACAGGAGAGTCAAAGGTCATTGTTATTTCCATTGCACGAATGTAGTCCATCATGGAATCACTGTGTACCCAAACATAAGTTATCTGACATATTTAAAAATTTACAAATTGGCAGATTAAGTTGAGTTCTTTAGAAGTGAGAGACAAGCTGCTCTCTAACAGTTTGGCCACTAGTTATTGAACATCAGTGCTTTTCTGATAATGATCTTCATTCACCAATGAACTCTACCATTATGGATAATAACAACATTTTTTTGATATGTCATGATCATAATCTGCATACCTACAGCTCCATACAGAGGCACAAACCTTTTGAAACAATAAATATTAATAGTCTTTGTGAGATAAGTAATGGTTACCAACACATATTCCAGTCATATCCTCTGCTGACTCTCTATGCAGAGCATATGTCTTAATACCATATTTTAAAGTACTGTATTCAGATAGCTTTAATTTAATAAATGTAATCAAATTTTATTATTCATATAGATCATATGACAGCAAAGTATGCAGGGCACAACTTATTGACAAGCAATACAGTCCCACAGCACCCAAATGAGAAAAGCTGAGCAGGTCCATTGCTGATAACCAGCTCTAGCACAGCACAGTGATGACCAGACAACCTGCAGTGACAAAGTAGGTCTGAGAAGAAGCCTGGAAGTCAAAGTCAGCAAGGCAAGGTCAGATTGGCAGGAGCCTGCTGGTACACTCTGCAATATGGCAGGGAACTACATCACTTCTTGCACAAGCAGAACTCTTGGACAAATATCTCAGGGTGGAGATTTCTTTGTCCACAACACCAGTACATGGCTCAATCCCATTCAGCCTGAAATCTCTGGATGAGTTTTTGCAAATTGCTGCCCAGTTGCGTCCAAGTTTCTATGAATTTGTTTATGATTGCCAAAGAGGTTTCATCCTTGCTCGGCTGGACCTCCTTTCTTTTCCAGAACACTGCTAGAGTTTTTGCCTCTCTCCCAGATTGGTGCCATCTGCACATTCAGCCACAATATTCCCAATTCAATCATCCAGGCCATTGATAAGGAACATTAATGAAGAGAATTAGTGTACTCAAAATACTTCCTTGATGTTCTTTTCCACACTGAATCACTATCAGCTTTTAGTACTTTTTTCCAGTGAGTTACATGCCGTTCAGGGGTAGTTTCACTGAGACTGTTCCTTTGGTTTCCTTATAAGAATGATGTTGCACTCAAGATATATAGAACCTTCTTCCTTATCCCAAAAGTTTATTACCACCTCACAACAGAAATTGCAATGGCTTCACACATTTTTCTCTTGAGAAATTCATATTACCTAGTGACTGTCATATTTTTGTTGGCTTCAGATGCTTATAGTTTATCTTCACATTTTCTCTAGTATTTTTTCAAGAATTCAAGTGAGACCTGACAGTTCTATACTTCACATCTGCTCTTTTCTACCTTTCTGTTACTTGGCCTAACCACAAGCCTACAGCTCTGAAATTGCTCTGAATCCTTTCTAAATACCACAGCTGAAGTTATAGCCAAACAAAAAGATTTTACAGTGTGCCTTTTCACTTCAGCATTCTAGGTTCTTCTGTGACTGATAAAATATTGAAAAAGATTATTCTGGGAGTTATAGAAAAACACCTGAAAAACATCAGGAAAAACAAGATCCTTCTGGACAGGATGTCCAGGACACAGCTGGATAAACACATCATGTGATAGGTGAGCAACTGGCTCACGGGTTGGATCCAAAGGGTTAGAGTGAATGGAGTGTCATCAGACTGGTGACCTGTCACCAGTGGGGTTCCACAGGGCTCCATCCTCGGCCCTGTGCTCTTCAACATCTTCATAAATGACTTGGACACAGGACTTAAAAGAATACCTAGTAAGTTTGCCAATAAGACTAAACTGGGAGGAATTGTTGACTCCCTCAAAGGCAGAGAGACCCTGCAGAGAGACTTAGACAAACGAGAGGACTGGGCAATCACTGACCACATGAAATTCAGCCAGGGAAAGTGCTGGATTCTGCACCTGTGTCAGAGCAACCCTGGATGAATGTACAGCCTGGGGAATGAGATGCTGCAAAGCAGCGCTGTGGAAAGCGATTTTGGGGTCTGGTTGACAGAAAGTTGAACATGAGTTAGCAGTGCCCTGGCAGCCAGGAGGGCCAACCCTGTACTCGGGGGCATCAGGCACAGCATCACCAGCTGGGCAAGGGAGGGGATTGTCCCGCTCTGCTCTGCACTGCGGCAGCCTCACCTCAAGTTCTGTGTGCAGTTTTGGGTGATACAATACAAGCCTAATATTAAAAAGTGTCCAAAGGAGGGCAACAAAATGGTGAAGGGCCTTGAGGGGGAGCTGTATGAGGAGTGGGTGAAGTCACTTAGTCTGTTCAGCCTTTTGCTTTTTAAGGGTTCTTTTCTTCTTGAATACAGAGCAAAACAGCAGAACAGAAGTTCTGATTCACAAAGTTCTCTTAAAAGGAGTGAATCTGACCTTTCTGTAACTTTTTTATGTTCATTCTCTCCCTGTCTAGAATTTCTTTCTACCAGTGAGGGCTAATGAGTGCACCACGTCTCTTTTAGCTATTTGACTTCAATGATCATTTCTATTGCTTTGGAAAAGCTGGACCTTAAGCCATACAATTAAATGAGAAGATGTAGGAGAACTATTGCTCTACAGTGTTTTTCTTCAAATAAAACCCCCTTAAACCAAGGCAAAGGGCCACAATGGCTAGATACATCTTCCAATACTGTAAGAACATTTTTGCCAGTTCCGCTAAAAGATGGATTAGAACTAGAGAAAAAGGATTAAGGAAAACCAGAGACATACTCTACACACCTTACAGAAATACACCAGAAGACTTAAAGCTATTACAACAGAAGTTTGATTACTGTACCACAGCAGGAAGCTTCAGAATCTCTATTATTTACACTAAGAAGACACAGAATAAGTTTTTATTCTGACTGTGCTTGCTGGCTTGAAATGTGTCAGGCTATCTTATAATTTTGTGGTATGATGCATCAAAACAGCTCCTATTACTGTTTCACAACTGCAGAACAAAATAGCCACTAGAGTAGGAAAAAACCCCAAAAACCTTATGAAATAATGTCTGTTATTCGTTTTCATTTTCCCCTGAGGAGTGTGAAGTTGTCAGTGTTTGCTGCTTCTTTTGGGATGATGTCAAGATCTGCTGAGAAGGTGGTATGTGAGGTATAACATAACTTGATTGTTATTAGGAATAGGTAATTTATTACTCTTTCCTATATAACATCTTCCTGCAATTGATATGAAAATCCTGTGGCATTTATAAATTCCCTTATGGCTAATGAAAAACGAGAGTAAGAAATTGCTTAATTGAAATAGTTTAGCCCAGTTAGAATTGGAGTAAAAGCATTGCTGCTAGCAGATCAGTAGGGAAAAAAACCCAACAAACAAAATCAATGACAAAAACATAAAGAACAATAGCAATAATTAATATGAATTACCTAACTTCTGAATTACACAGATGTTCACCTTAATATCTCTGAAAAAAAGATCAGTGAAATATGAGGCTCCCAGTAAAATCAGCACAAGCAACGGGACAATGGTGCTATTCTTCCTCAGTTACATCTTGCAGGTATTGCATGCTTTCAGATTTCATGTGTCAAGAATAAGGAGATAAGAGGATGAGCCACCCCCCATTGTGTAATACAATACTGGATTAAATAAAGAGCTCTTCAGTTCAATATTCTTATTTCAGAGATGAATTAATTAGTTACAGAAAGTAAGTTCAATGACTTTATTAAAAAGATAATGGTTTCTGAAGTGCCACAGAAATTCAGGCATGCATTTCCTCAGGAGTGTAAACGTTTCTTAAGTAGAATTTAGGAAGACTAATATGAAAGTAAATACAAACATGCTTTAGCTTGCTGTTCATGTAATTTATGGTATTAAGATTGGCAGATAGTATGCAAGCAAAATTTTGGGGCTGAACTATTTCTTAGAATTTGCTGATAAGCAATCTGTTGGACAGAGAGAAAGTATATAAGACAGTCCCTGTCATCCATCATATATTTCCTAGTCTGTCTTTCATAAATTTTAAAGATAATATGAGATCCAAATATGATCCTTCGTTTCTCATCTGATTAGAACACCATATGCTACTAGGAAAACTGGGAAAAAAAGCCAAAAGGATTGTTTTTAGTAACAGGTAAGTAAAGGGAAAAAAAATGGTGATTAAACCACATGAAGCAACAGCCGCAGACTCTGCCGAAAGCCTGGTAAGGCAATTCTCTTACCTGTCAGGAATTTTATACAATATTTTTACTTCTTACTAATGCAAGTAGAGCCATAGAAAATGAAAACTGAACAAATGTTAATTATTTTTTAGTACATCGCAGGACCAGAAGATTAGTTGGAAAGTGAGTTGCCAAAGAAGGAAGTTATTTTAGAGAAGGGTAGAAAAGCATAAAGACAGAACAAAAACATAAATGAAGAACTAAGTGAGTGGAAATTTCAAGGAAAAATAATAAATGTTATCCAAAATAGAGACTTGTAATATTCCTAAAAAAAATGGCAGTAGAATAAAGATTGTTTCAGTTTTGGCTATAAAAATACACTTCTGAATTATTATTTTTTTAAAATCAGAGATTGCCAAACAACATAGCAGATCATAATTCTAAAACCTTTAGATCGTTTATTAGAAATTTGAATATATTTAGCTACATGGTGGACAAATAATCTATTAGTTATCTACTGTTCAGAAATAGAAGTTTTGGAATAAACAATTGTTAAACATATAAATCAAACATATAAAAATTATGTTTAGTAGACATACCATACTAACACCAAGAAAAGGCCATAGTTTGATTATCACTTTAAATTCTCAACAAAAAGTAAGATTTGAAGGCTACTGATCAAACTTTTAGGTGTCTATAACTTTTAGGTGCCTATAACTATATATAGTTTTCTGGAATGTGATGTCTGAAAACAGATGTTATTTGCATTTCTAATGTCAGAAATGGAAAAAGAGAAGAGCCAGAGCTTAAATCATTGTAAATCTTATTAATTTCTTATTAAATGGGAATGGGCTTATTCTATAACCAATAGGCACTTAACCATGGAAACATATTCCAATAATGTGTCAGAAAATAAGAAAAATATAGAGGTATCAATCATAAGAAGCAGCAAATTAAAAATTAGTTACAATTGGCAAATAAAATCCTTTATAAAAGAATATAACTTTAGTGAGTTGTGAAATACAGCTATGATGGTTTTAACAGATCTTTAAGATAGCTGTTTAGTATCGACTAATCATTCCTTTCCATCCTGTTACTGCCATTGCAGTACTTTTAATAATGAATAGACTCAAGCTGAAGCCTGTCATAGAGATATTTCCTCACCTGGGGATTTGTAATGGGTTATTGCAGTATTCCTCAAGACATCACTCTTTTGTGTCTGCTTTTGGTAACAGTAACTCAATGTCTTATTAGATACTTTGAAATAAATAGTGTTGTTTCTATTAGAAAAATGTCAAATTTTTAAGTCATCTGCTAGGGTTGGTGGATTGAATTGACATTACAAATGAGCTATTAATCAATTTTTTTCCCTGTATTTTTAGCCTCATAAACGACAGCATATTTTTTTAAAAAATGAGAGAAAGTCAGCAATTTTTTCTTGTTCTATTGCAGGAAAATTTCATTTGCCACTGGCATGAAGCACTATACTGGTAAAAATAGGAACACGGGTAAAAAATTGGAATTAAACAAAATAAAGTAACTTTATAAAGCTATTACACCTAATAATGTATCTTTTTCCAATAGCAAGAAATTTGCCACGTGGTCTCTTCACCATGTTTACTTTCTCTTTATCACAGCCTGCCTAAACAGCAAAGTCTTGTAAGAGACTTTTTGATGAACTTTGCAAAATGTCTTGCTCTTCTCATTTGTCCTTTCCTGTTTCCTATTTTCATGTGATACTTTTGGATTCCACCGATTTTCCTTCTCCTACACTTGGTTGCAAGTATATATACATAGTATTCATTGATGTGTAATGAATGGTTTCCAGTGCCATCATGTCAATTTTCTTCTTCCCTCTTCATTTACTTATTTTCATTTTTAAAAACTGTAATTAAAAAGTATATCTATTTCAAGAAATTTTAAAATCACTGTCGTTTTACATCTTCTTAATTTACCAGTATTCTATATATTTCAGTCTTTCGGTGCAAAAGCTTATTAAATGTTTATTTCTATAAGAATAATATAATGAAATCTCACTGAAGTAGAAATTGCAGAGTTTTATTTGCTCTTAATATCTTTATGTCCAATTTTTAACAGATAATAGAGATTAGGTTTAAGACTTTAAATCTTACTGTTCTTCTGGGAACATTTTGAACAAATAGAAGGTATAGATGCCAGTGTATTACAGAATATACAGTTGTGTATTACATCATAGTGCACACTTTCAATACACAATATCTGAGCAATTACACACCACTGCAAGAATGACCTATTGTGCACTTTTTCAGCAGCAGTTTTATTTACATAAATGTCAAAGACTTTTGTTTGCATGAAACATGTATATTAAGGTTAGAATTACAACTTAAAACATGTATGGCAACGTAATCCAAAAGTATGATAATTACAAGTGAGGAAACTTAAAACTTCTCTGCACTGCAATCTTGCTTTTCTAGTGAAAAACATGAAAGTAGAAAGAGGTATGTATATCTTGAAATTTGATGTACATCGATAATTGGAAAGGCAAAATTGAGAAAACTGGTGAGTCATGATAAGGACAAATGAGTGAGTTACACAAAAAATCCAAAAAAAACCCACCAAGTAATGCAAAGGCGGTCACTCTTCACCTCTCCCCAATGGCCCTATGGTCTCTGAGCAACAGCTACTTCGGAAAACTCTTTCAAGGCTTTTATTGCTACTATATTATTGCATATGGAAGATAACATCTCTTTGGTCCATTGGGGTCAGCTGTCCCAGCTTTGTGCACTCCCAGATTTTTGTCCACTCCAGCCTACTCACTGTCAGGGCAAAATGAGAAACAGAGATGGCCCTGATTCTGTGCAAGCACTGCTCAGCAACAGCCAAAACTTTCCTGAGTCAGCAACATGGCTTTGGTCACAAATCTAAAACACAGAACTGTAACAACTTCTGTGAAGAGAATTAGTTCTATCTCAACCAGACCCAGTACACAGATCCAATCAATTCTTTGTTTGGGGGGAATACCCATTAAAGATTCATTTTCTTGTGTGTTTTCCAGTCTTGCTCTTCTGACAGTGAGAAGAGCAGGGGCTTTTGTCCAGAGTGAAAAAAAATGGCCTTGGAAGACTATTTTTTCTGCTTCCTCATGTTGAAAATTCTGTAAAATACTTCTGAATTCTTTTTCTTCATAAAAGAGAGCTTTCAGCTTGTGCCAGTTTTAGAATTGCTGCCTTTTTCTGCTAGGTCATTTATGAATCAACTGTTACACATAATGTAAAAAACAGCTGAAGTTTAGCTAATATTATAAAGGTCTCCATGAAAAAATGAAGCAAACAATCAGACCTTCAGTGGTAACAAATGACTGGACATGATCAGGAACATCTCTATTAGAAAAATATCTTAATACACTAAGATTCTCAAAACCACAGAAGAATTACTAGGGTGACTAAAAATATATTTAATGTTCAATATCGGAGAAAAGTTCTAGTGTATGGATGAGCTATAAATGTGAGGAAAAACTCTTGATAAGGACCTCTAATAATGTTCCCTGTCACTTGCTGTTTCCAGATACTGCTTTTGCAAGGGTCAGTAAAAGTGGCGGGTCCTAGAGACCCATCCTCATAACCTCTGCTTCTCCAACATCTCTGACTTTACACGGACTCAGCCTTCATCCTGGATTAAGAGCCAACACGTGTCATGGATGTGACTGCCTACAGAAGTCTCAGTATTAAGACTTTTCAAATGTATTGACTTCTACTTCCCTAAAATACTGAGTCCACTAACTACTGCTACAAGCAGTTCTGTACTCTTTTGTTATATGAATACTCAAAGTATCTTCTGTGTTAGTCTGCTGAACAATCTTTCTACAGCTGATTAGATGGACTTGTTTAGAAAGAATGCTATCCCAGCATGAGTCAGGATGTTAGGTAGAAGAAAAACATGGCTTACAAATTGTATAAGTGAATTGGGATTTGAAGCAAGAAATTGATAATTAGAATTTTAAGCTATAGATCAGGTAGTCTTTTTGGCAAGCAGAACAACAGCTTCATGTAAAAAATGCTGCACTTTCTTATCAGGCAACTTTGAAATCAAAGCAAAAAATATCATTACAAATTCTATGTTAAGCATCATTGTGCAGCAGCAGTGCGAAGAACTGAATGTTTTTGTAAACTTTTTCCATCTGTTATCTTGATGATTCGCTTTGTTTTTTGAGTCACAGCATGCAACTGTTTTTCTAAGGTCTCCTCCTGGAGTAAAAACTTTCATGTGTAAGCATCTACTTCATAACAAGGGTGGCCAGAAAGGTTTGAAAGAACGTACAGTCTTATTTCATGGTACACTAAACTTTAATAACAGCAACACCTTCCAAAAAGGAAGAATTTGATTTACAATTTCTCTGTGTGCGTGTTTACTCTTAATCAGAAGTACTGCTCCTTTGATTCAGTGTATTAAGTTGAACAAAAATTGATTTTAGGTTGAATCCATCAGCTGATAGGATTTTCTGCTTCAAAATCATTCTCTGCTAGCAATCATGCTAATCATCCAGTAATCCCATCAAAAGAAGAGAAATATTTATGTATTCCGTTAAGTGTAGCAGGGGAAATACATCATTGAGGCACAAACAGGGATGGGAAAGAAGCTGTGTAGCAGATGTAATGTTTTATAAAAGAGAAAAATTGTGCATCCAGCCTAGAACTGTCTGAGAGCAGAAAAAGACTATTTAGGGAGAGATTATTAGTTTAGCATCTTCCATCAGTCTGTTCCCTTTGAAACCTCCAAGCATTCAGGTGTATTAAAGAAGTCAAAAGATTCTTTAGTATTGACTTACAGACTTTTTGGTTGTGAATTTGTCTAATCCTTTACCAAACCTTCCAAATAAATTCCCTGGTTATATCACATTCTGTGGTAACTAACAGAGAAATAGAATGTCATCTGTTAGAAGTTATTTTATGTTTCTAAGCTTCCCTCATGCTTGTCTTCTACAAACTTAAAGGGTCTTCACTTTTCTCTAAGGAACTTGCTATATTCCATTGAGCACCTTTGATGCCTTTCTAAATATACTGTAAAAATCCAGCATCTTGTGGATTAAAATTTTCTTAAATATTACATAAATATTGCCTGTGGACACATTATAAATTTTAGAAAGAGATTCCTTACTTCCCCCTCAAACTGTGCTTCTCTACATTTCAAGGCATGGTTTCCAGATGAGAGACTACTGTCGTCATAAACTATAGCCGTTTTTTTTCTTTTTTTTTTTTTCCCTTTTAAAAATTCAATATACATAGGTAACCATTTTCTAGTGGAAGAATAAATTAATACTCGTGAAAAAAATGATAGTTGATAAATTCTTGAATAGTCATAAAATTCTTGAATATTCAAAAAAATTTGGCTTTGGAAAAACATTGCATGTAAGCAAACACTTATTCTTTTCAGCCACAAACTTGATAAAATGTAACACTGTAATTAAGATTATGCAGAACTTTTTTAGATCTGGTCAAAATGCTTACAGTCTTAAACACCTCGTGTAGTACAGGTAGTTCAATTCAAATTCACCTTAAATATTAGATTTATACAGTAAAATTGGGTAAATATTTCTTATTTAGTAATAGAATCACAGGACAACTTAAGTTGGAAATGATGTCTTGAGGCCATCTAGTCTAATACTAACTCATAGTAACACCAGCTAGATCAGGTAGCTAAGGGAACTGTCCATCAGTATTTGAATATGATTCCATGGATGGGCTTACCACAAGCTTTCTGGAAAATATGTTCCAGTAGTTAACCACCTTCATAGTGCAGTTGGTTTTGGGGTTTTTTCACCTTAATGTTGAATTTTCCTTTATTCTGACTTGGGCCCATTGACTTTTGCCCTGACAGAATTTTGACCTCTAAGAAAAACCTTCTTCTGTCTTTCCTGTATCCTCCCAGGAGGTAGTAGTAAACCCCAATAAAATCTCTTAGCCTTTTCTTCAGGATGAACATGTCCAATTACTTCAGTGTCTCCGTTTTCATGGCACTTTGCTAGACTTGCCTCAGTAAGGCAATGTCCTTCTTTCAGCAGAGAATCCAAAACCCAGATACAGTACTTCAAATGCAGTTTCACAGGTCTGTAGCAGGGCATCTCACCCCCCGCAAGAATTTATCTGTTGTTTGTTAACTGGTCAGATAAGTCAAGCAGGACAAGCTGTCTTGTAGTGAGTTATTTTGGCACTATGGGGTTAACCCTGGTCTGGCATCTCCCAGCTGCCAATGAACATCTTACTGCTGAAGTGAGATCTGGGAAGATAAGTCAGATTTCTGACTGACAGACACCTCACTTTATGACCATAAAAGCCACACCAAACTTTCACAAAACAGAAACCTGTACATTTTCCTGGAACTGTGTGGAGTTTCTCCGGTGACTAAAGATGCTTCATAGTTGCTTCCCAGGGATTAATTGAAGGAATTTGTGCACATTATCATCATTTCAGTGGTAAATTCCATTTGACTCCTAATCAATACTATTTGTTTTGCTAGGTTTAGTGTCCGTCCCTTGATATAGTGCACTGTTTCATGTTATGCTGTAATCTGCTAGTAGTTATTTAGTTTTATACTGTGCAGGAAGTAATTCTGATTAAGATCTTTCATCTGTTATCTCTTGTCTGTTTAATACATAATTCATTTTTAAAAATAGATCTGATTTGCCATCATTAGAATTTGTGGGCCAGAGTTACTCTTTAAATTTAAACTGCTGCCTAATTCTGAGATTTGTCTGAAGCTTCCACTCATCCCACGACACAAGTCCCGAGTAGAAAAATAATAATCTCTGGACTTGCTAGCTACACTCTTCCAAACATAGCCCAGGATGCTTTCCCACAAGGACACATGACTGGCTCATGTTCTACTTGTTGAAAGCCAGGACTCTCGTCATTTTTTGCAAGGCTGCTTTTCAGCCATTTGGGCACTGGCCTCTACCAGTGCATGGGACTATTCCAAAGCTGAAGGACTTGCATTTCTGCAACTCTGTGAGATTCCTATAGGCCTGTTTCTCCAGCCTGGCACTCTTTCTGAACAGAAATAATAGCTTTCATATTGTAGTGGGCTGACCCTGGCTGGATGCCAGACACCCACCAAAGCCTATCAATCCCCACAAAAAGTGGGTGGGGGAGAGAAAATTTAACCAAGGGTTCATGAGTTGAGACCAGAACAGAGAGAGATCACTCATCAAATACTGTCATGGGCAAACCAGGCTAGAAGTAGAGATATTAATTTAATTTATCACTAACAAAATCAGAGCAGGATAATGAGAAATAAAATAAGACCTTAAAAACACTTTCCCCCACCCCTCCCTCCTTCCCAGCTCTACCTCCTACCCCAGCAGAGCAGAGAGACAGGGAATAGGGGTTATAGTCGGTTTGTCATAGATGGCTCCTATCACTGCTTAGGGCGAGGAGTCCTTCCTCTGCTCCAGTGTGGGGTCCTTCCCATGGGAAACATTTCTCCACAAACTTCTCCAACATGGTTCCATCCCGTGGGCAACAGTTTTCCACAGACTACTTCAACATGCATTGATCTTTCATGGGGTGCAGCTCTTCAGGCATAGCCTGCTCCACTGTGGGTCCCCCACATGGTGATAAGCCCGGCCAGGAGCCTGTTCCAGCATGGGCCTCCCACGTGTTCGCAGCCTCCTCTCAGGCATTTACCTTCTCTGGCACGGGACTCCTCCATGGGCCGCAGGTGGATCTCTGCATCGCCGTGGCCCTCCATGGGCTGCAGGGGCACAGCTGCCTCACCATGGGCTGTACCTTGGGCTGCAGGGGAATCTCAGCTCTGACACCTCAGGGGCAGGAGGTGCTCCTGCCCCTCTTTCTGTACTGACCTTGGTGTCTGCAGAGCTGTTCCGCTCACATATTCTCATCCTGCTTTTTTTCTGGCCACAATTACATCTCAGCAACAACTTTTGGTCTTTTTCTCTTCTTAAATGTGTTATCACAGAGGCATTACCACGATTTATGATTGGCCCAGCCTTGGACAGCAGCACGTCCATCTTGGAGCTGGCTGGCATTGGCTTTCTTGGACATAGGGGAAGCTTCTGACAGCTTCTCAAAGAAGTCACCCCTGTAGTCCCCCAGATACCAAAATCTGGCTATGCAAACCCAGAATGGTTGAAGTCCTCCATAAGGACGAGGGTTTGTGAATGTGAGGCTGCTCCCATCTCTCTACAGGGGGCCTCAACCACTTGGACTCCCTGGTGAAACAGCCTGTAGCAGACTCTCACTGTAATGTCACCTGTCCTTGCCCTTTCTTTAATCCTCACCCATAAGCTCTTGGTTGACTCTTCATTCATCCCCAGGTACAGCTCCATGCACTCCAGCTGGACATTGACATAGAGTGCAAACACTGCCTCCTCATCTGCCTTGCCTGTCCTTCCTAAAAAGCCTATATCCTTCCATTCCAACGCTCCAGTCGTAGGAGTCTTTCCACTGTGTCTCTGCAATGCCAATAATATTACAGCCATGCAGGCATGCACACATCTCCAACTCCTTTTGTATATTCCCCATGCTGCATGCATTTGCAGAGAGGCATTTAAATCAGGTTCCTGATGAAGCAGATTTATTGGTTGAAATTCCTTTGTGCTGTCCTTCAGGTGCTCTGTTGCCTTTCTGCAATCCCTAAATACTGTCTAAACCATTGATTTTCATCCTGCATTTTGCAAATGGGTAAATTCTTCAAAAAGACTGTATCTAATAAGTGTTCAAAATAGTAATAGAAAACGTTTACAGTCTGAGATTTCATATGTGTACTTTGTACAGCATTTCAGTATTAATTTCATGCATATGATCTCACTTTTTACGTATAACAGGGAGATGTTTTCATACTTATTGTTGTGTTTGTGATTTCACAAAGCAAAGTACTGTGTTTGTGATTTCACAAAGCTGACAAAATGAGATGTGACAATTGGTTTATCCACAATGGAAAGAGTAATGAAATATAGTCACAGTCTTTGCAACCGAAAAAGTAAAACTAAGGTATTACATCAACATATAAGAACTCAGCCTTAAAAAATTAGTCAAAACTACTACTAAACCCTTCAATATTCTGCATCTTGAAAGCCTGTTGTAAGACTCTCATGTCTAAAAAAAGTAGTATGCAGATGTATATGTATGCACATGTATAATACACACATACACATACTTCTGTATATAATAATATCCACAAACATTTATACATATATTCAAATTATATTCATGACCGTATACTATTACTTAGGGGCAGTGCTGGCTGTGAGTTTCTGTATTCCACATATCAATAACTTCCAAGCTATTTGTACATAAGACTTGAAATAGCTTCTACATATTTTTAAAACATATATACCTCTTATAGGGACATAAAAATTTTAAAACACTCCTTTTTCCTATCCACTTTAAGTAAATACTTCTGTCTAAATACAAGCTTGATCATTTTATCCTTACATTGCTAACTTGACATTGTAGAACAAGGTTTAATGCTATGTAACTGACTTAAGAGTATTGAAAAACTGCAAATGAAAGAGTACTATGGCTTCATGTTTGGCTCGCTACTTTCCGATCAGCTGACAACCAGCTGGCCCACATTAAAGAAAGCAAGGAATAAAAAAAAATTAGTCCTATTATGCAAGTGTAACATATTTTAATTAGATGGTTATATTAAAAGCTACTACATTCCAATGTGTAAATGCTGGCCCATAGCACCAATCCACACTGAAAAGCCACACCGAAGCATAAAAGTTCATATCTCAGTAAGATACTGTTTGTTTGTTGGAGTCTATGACCTCAGAGGGTTTTTCCGACCTAAGAGATTCTGTGATTCTGTGAATAAAATTATGTATGCCACATAAAGACAGAAAAGTTGATCTACTCTTATCGAAAAATTCAGACATTGCTGGCTTCTCTCATTACTGTAAGCAACTGAACTGGGTTTGCATGGCAATGTTTCAGCAGGGGGCAGGTACAGGGGTGGCTTCTCTGAGAAGCTGTAGAATCTTCCACCATGTCTGAGGGAGCCAATACCGGCCAGCTCCAGGATGACCCACTGCTGGCAAGGCTGAGCCCATCAGTGACTGTAGTAGCACCTCTGGGATAACATAGTTAAGATGACGGGAAAAAAATGAACTGGGCAACTGCAGCCAGAAAAAAGTACGATGATAGTAAGAGAAACAGCTCTGTAGACAACAAAATCAGTACAGAAGGAGAGGGAGGAGGTGCTGCAGGCACCACAGCAAGATTCCCCTGTAGCCTGTGGTGCAGTCCATGGTGAGGCAGCTGTGCCAGTGCAGCCCATGGAGGTCCGTGGTGGATCTGAGATCCACCTGCAGCCCATGGAGTACCTCATGACAACAGGTGGATGTCCAAAGGAGGCTGTGACCCTTCCTGTGGGAAGCCTGAACTAGAACAAGCTCCTGGCAGGATCTGTGGCCCCATGGAGAGAGAAGCCCATATTGGAGCAGGTTTCCTGGCAGGAGTTGTGACTCTGTGAGGGACCCGCACTGGAGCAGGCTGTTCCTGAAGAACTGCACTCAGTGGAAGGGACCCATGCTGGAGCAGTTTGTAAAGAACTGCAGTCCATGGGAAGAAACTTATACTAGAGAAGTTCTTGGAGGACTCTCTCCCTTGGGAGGCACCCCACACTGGAGCAGAGGAAGAGTGTGAGGAGTTCTCCCCCTGAGGAAGAAGGAGAAACAGAAATGATGTGTGATTAACTGACTGCACCCAGCTTCCAGCCGGGGTCAACCCACCACAGTAACCCTTATGACAACTACTGTATAACTTGTCCACATTTTCTTTCAGAAATTTTGGAAATAACTTTTGCTAGTAGAAAAGATGGAAACAAAATCATGCTACTTGCAGAGCTGGTTGATTTCTAAGGCTCTCTATTCATCAGGTTGGAAGGCAGGGCCGCGGGTGTACAAGTTATATTTTGTAAACAAATTCTGCTGACATCACCTGCATAACAATTGTAGCACAGGCTTAAAGAATACCTGTTCATCCTTCTTTCTTTTCAAGCAAAATAAATTACTACTTAGTCATGTGCTTATGAAAAACTCTATTTCTTTCTTGAATACCACAGAACATTTCTCAACTAAATATCATGTGACTTCTTACCTGGCAAACAGCTACAGTAAAATTCACCAATCAAATTGTGGCAATGGCCTCCATTTTTGCAGGGCTTGGAGGAACATTCATCAATATCCGTGGAACAGTTTTTGTCTGACAGAAAAGAAAATTAAACATTAAAACTATAAATCATGCTGGGAAAGCAGAAAAGCTGCTTCACAGTGCAAGTGACAACTGCATAATTTAACATTTCCAGGTTGGAAATACTATTTTATTTCTGCTTGACTGTTTTAAAACTGGAGATATTCATATATCATAGCTGATAGTTAACAAATTAAATATTTTAAAGGAATAAATATGAACACCATTTGCAAAACCATCCTTTGTATATTCTAGCATCGCAAGTCAACACCATAATTACTAGGGCTATATGCCACTTTGAAAAAACTGTTTTAGAGATTTAATAACCTTACTAACAATAGTAAGAAAAAAATATTTCTCAAGGTTTCATGCATATTTCCATTCCAGATGAATGAAGCCATTTCTCAGATCTAAATAGAAACCCACAAGTTCACTCAGCTGTTTCTTCATTTTTCTGCTTTTTAAAGAGATTTAATTGAGCTGTAATTCAAACTTATTCAAATCTGAAACAACAAAAATATAGGCGAATATACAGAAGATATATAGAGGGGAAAATTTAGAAGACAATGGAATAGGTGGCTTATGAAAACAATTAACTCATTGGACATACCAAACAAAATCCAGTCTCCTGTTTCTCTATTGTGCACTGCATTAATTTAGAGAAATCCCTAGGCTGTTATAAATAATACTGGGATCTTTCTGAACAAAAAATTAATGGGACAACTATATGGACTAGGAGCTCACATGAATACCAGAAGTTAAGGCAGTGACAGAGAGGGAAAACTGTAACTGTCACTGATGTGAACAAGCAGAGCTTTTGTTGGTGTTTTACGTAAAAACTGATGGAAGGTTCCTTGTATCATTCAAATCAGATATACCAGATAGGTAATGCATCCCAGGGACCTCAGTCTAGGAAGCTGAATTAAAGGATCATGTGAGGTTTCTGGGGTCTCTCTTGGACAAACAGAGCTTAGACAATTATAGATTCATTGCAACAATAGCTGCATGGCTGGCAGATGGTGTCACCCTGCAGTTTTGTCTTCCTTAACTATTTGATGTACTTTCAGCTAACATGTAAAAACAGTATGTACACAAAAATGAAATTAAATGGGCAGGAGAGAGTGAGGAGAAGACAGAGGAAGGAAAAAACCCAAAACCAATTGTACTGTTTTTCTAAAATAATTGTTATGAAAAAAGTTTAAGATGGTGGAAGCAGAACTTCATAGACAAGAATAAATATAGAAACTAGGTAAGACTATAAAATTATGTAGAAAATACTGCAGAGTCACATATAATATGCTGTATTTAATGATTAAATACAGATCACAAATCCAGTGCAATCAGTTTAACGAAACCTTAAATTTTTTATAGCTGTTGGTTTTTCTGTTGCTGTTTCGTTTTGTCGTTGTTTTTAATATTTTAAATAGATAAAAGAACTAGCAGAATCCTTAAGGACACGGGACTTGGACTGATAGGGTATTTAATTACAAAACTATAACTTTTGAAAGGAATAATCATTCCAAATTTCAAAGAGATTTGAATGTACTGTTGGTAGTGGAAAAGGTAACTGCAAGTTACTTGATTCAAAGTTAAAGGGAAAGGTACTCTCTGACTACAAAGAAAGAAATGTGAAAAACTTGCCTGAGAGCAGTCAAAATCCATTGAAAGGGAGAGGAGGGTGAACAACTTAATAACAAAGGAATTCAGAAAAACTGCAAAGAATGTAAAGTTCTGATTTGAAACCTGATAAAGAGTGAACATCTTACCTTTAAAAGGTAATTAAGAAAGCTGCTACTTTTTATAAGTTCACAAGGACAAACTTTTTTTTTTTGTGGGTGAAAGATACTGGATATTAGGAGATCAACATGTCACTACCTGGTTTTCAAAGCATGAAAAAGCCCAACTGACAAAAAAGTAGGTCAAGTTGCTAAGGATAAAATGTACAACATAAATATGCAGGTGTGAAATCAGACCAGCAAAGGCATGTAGCTATTATAGGATGGCCAGGGCAACAACTAATTATGCTGTATGTACTTCAGTACTAAAGATGAAGGAAAGCTATAGTTTGCCAGGCAGTGAAGAGGGATGGTCGCTGATAAGGGCAATCATGCAAAATTGTTCAACGCTTCTCCTGCCTCAATCATCAGTAAGAAGACCAGCTGCAAAGTAGGACATTATCATAATTGATACCTATGATTAAAGGGCAAATCTTTGGTTTTGAATACAGGAGAAAAGCTGTAGAATTGTCAGATAAGTTAGTGAATTGTCAGATAAGTTAGTTAATTGTCAGGCTGGTCTGATGAGCTACACCCTTGGGTACTAGTGGAAAAAAACCTCAACAGTATTCTTTGTGAATATGTGGAAAAAAAGTACTCAAAGACTCAGTAAGATCAGCCTTTAGGAAAAGAATAAAATACAGAGACATGAAATTATAGATCCATTTGTGAAACTTCAGTTCCTGGAAGAAATACTGGGAAAAGTTGTTAAAGTCTTCACTTGCAAGAACCTATAAATATAAAATATATATTTTTTTAAAATGAGCCTTATATAAACAAGTTGATTCCCTTCTACACTAAATTTACACACCTCATGGATAAAAAAAGCTGGTAGCAAATGTCATACTCCCTCTGTTCACTAATGTTTCTGCTATCTTTTGTGAAATTCTCATAATTGGTCTACATAGAAACTGCAAGAGAATATTATCAGATAATTCAAACTTTTTGGAAAGCCATATTCATACATTAGTTATCAGAGGTTTTACTACCAGACTGGATGAATGAATTGCACAGATTTTGAAAGAAATCTAGTGCCCATTCAGTTCCACTCGTTTTTTCTCAACAATCTGGATGGTGGACAGCAAAGCTTAATGATGGCAACACAAAAAGGTACATTGAATAACAGGATTAGAAGTCCTCATAAATTTTAACAAATTGAAGATGGAGTTTGAAATAACAAATGTAAACCAATCAGAACAAGTGGAAGATACCATACAGAAAATCAAAAATTAAGTAGGAACAAACCTCAGAATTTTGTTCTAAAACAAATAGTTTGCTGGGATACATAAAAAGGAATATATCCAGTTAGAAGCATAGAATAATCCTTCCATTCTCATCTTACTGGAGTAAAGCTGCTTTTGAAATACTTTGCATTGTGCAGTGAGGTGCATTCAAGGAAATTGTGGACCAAATGAGAGTCCATATGAGCATGTTAGGAATGACAAACAGCTTAAAAGCATGACCTCTTAGGATGAACAAAATGAATGGGCTTGTAAAGCCTAAATAAGGAAAATTTGAATAGAAATGTGATGACAATCATAAAATAAAAAAGTACTTTTGCAAAAGTCATCAGTTTCCTGTGTTTGTAGCAGACAGGGTGAGAAGTAATGCATTTAAACTGCAGTGAAATACTAAACATAAGGGACTTGTCGTGGTTTAGCAGTCTCAAACCAGGACAGGACTCCTTCTAATGGTTAGTATAACATCACACTGGAAAGATTTCCCCAAGAAAATAAGGCATCCTTGGACTTTTTAAAGAAGATACATAGGTGAGAAAGCAACATAGTATGTTATGTGTTTTTTGCTGGGATAAGGATGAAACAGATTATAGTTAGTATTTTGTTGCAGTGTTGTGATTGTATAATTTACAGGGCATACACTCTGTTTATGACACTGAAGGAGGTCCAAAGACTTATGTTTGTGTAATGAGTTGTATTATCTGGAAACTTGCTTTGTCTCATGGTAAAGGTCTTAAGCTACTTGGTGTGTGATAACTGAGCTCTGACTTTGGAACCTAGTGCTTCTATCCAAATCTCTGTCTCTACTGTATTTCTCCATTAAAACACATTTCTGCATTAGTCATACAAAAAAGAGGCAAGTCCAGGCTTGCAGCAGACAAGAGAAGCAGGATAAAAGTGTTAACACTAGCAGGAAGAGACAAACACATTCTTCATGCACACCATAAATGCACATGGTTGAAACTTCAGAGGGACAGATACTAAGGCCTACCCTTCCAAAGAAAGCAGTACAGCTTTTGGCACATTCAATCTGAACTCACCCCTCAAATCTTTCTCATGAGAAAACCATAATGAGACAGACGAGGCATTTTATACTTCACTGAGTCTCTTTTTCTGTAGGTAAATGTGAAAAGTCCTTACTCTACGATTTCAACAATGACTTTTAAACAGGTACTTCATTTCTACTCTCACTTCCTTTCCTGTATCTCCCTTCCACAGGAGACCAAGCCTATGTGCCAACTGGAATCTTGTGATAACTTTTGTTTAGCTAAACAGTACATTTTTCAATGTACTGCAGGTCACTTCTGGTCACTTGCGGTTTTTAGATACAAGCACAGAAAAAAAACTGTAGCTGAGCTGTATGTGGGGAAAAAAACAAAAGCAATTGGAAAAGGACTGCTGAAGATCTCAGCATATGAGCCTTATTGCAGTGCTGTGAGAAAAAAAGTCCTCAGATGTATTTAAATAAAACAAAAAAGGAACATTGATGTGTAAAATACCTCTGCATAAAACATTGATTAGAATGTTCCATATTTAAAAATAAGTGGGAAGGATGCAGGAAAGGCTACACAATTTATTCAACAACTGAAGAAAGCATGCTGTCGGCAAAGGCTTAAAGAGCTCCATCTGTTTCATTTAGTAGAAACAAAACCAAAAAGTGACTTGATTACAGAGTGTAAATATCTTTACAAAGAGAAAATACTTGGGTAGCAAGAGCTTTTTCATTTTGTGTAGAATAGGTAATGACATGCAATAGCTTGAAGTTGAAGACAAATTTTAAATAAAATATTTAATATAAACTTCTAAATCTGAGGGTGATTACTACTAGAAAAAAATGCCAGTGAAATTCTGGCTTCTTTTCATGCATTCAAATCAGGATTGAATGCTTTTGGATTCATTGTGTGCTTTAATCAAAACTAGAGTAATTAGGTTCAGTACAAGGTGGTTAATGGCCAACATTAACTGCCTTCTGTTATACAGACCTAAATAGAGCATACAACCAGCAATCTATGGATTGTTGGAAGACTTGCAGAATAAATACACTCGTCCTGTAGCCCTTTCTGTGTCTTTCCTGGGAAAACATCAAAACAATTTAGTGAGACGGCTATATTTCTGTGACAGCAATAGCCCACCCCGAGGCACCCAGGCTCTGTAGCATCACTATCATCATGTGAAATGCGTATGTCCTGTTCTTGGAGGTTTTGGAGGTTACTAGGATAACTAGGTGTAAAGTGCTGCTCTATTGTTACCAGAGCAAATAGCCAATGCTATTCCATTTCCTGCCTGGCTAAAAAAAAAATTTTCTTTTTATGAAAGTTGTATAAACGGCTTTAAAAAAAATCATTCTGCATTTAAGACATTTCCCCTCCTGTCTCAAGACTCGTCAGTAGTCTCTGGTCAACTTACTAAGTGAAAAGGGTCAAGCTGTGGTGTAATGATCCCACTATCACCACTCCAGCCCTGAGGCCCAGAACACATGGCATTGCCATTGCTAGCATTGGGCCACTGCCCAGGTGTCAAGCTAAGAGCAGGGGCCTCAGGACTCGTCTAGTGGCCAGGCTGATGTTAGATCCATAGAATCATAGGATTGTTTGGTTTGGAAATGACCTTACAGATCATCTAGTGCCAACCCCCCTGCCACGGACAGGGACACTTTCCATGAGACCAAATTGCATAATGCCCCATCCAACATGGCCTTGAACACTGCTAGGGATGGGGCATCCACAGAAAACAAAGAAAAAAAAATTCATGACAAAGAGAAAAACCAAAGAGTAAAGAACAAAAAAAGTGAATAAGTTACTAAAGATGGCACCAAGTAAGAGTCCTACTTAGTGTAGTCATACCAAAACTGAGAGGGTCATACCTTTTATAGTATGGCTCTATCAAAGCAAAGGATGTCTAAATATAATTGTTTCATTGGCTAGAAAGACAACCCAGTATATATGGAGAAATATAATTTAGTATCAAAAGTTCTGGTGTTATGCTAGTTGGTACTGCAAAAGCAATGTAGCACAACAGAGTTTTTCCAACATCAATGATTTGGTGGATTTTTTCAGGAGAGGAACCATATACTACAAAAAAAACGAAGCCACTTCTGTTTCTCAAATTCAGTAACAATATCTGGGAGGGATCGAAAACGTGCACTGGGGAAGTTGCTTGGAGGTTGACTTTTTTATGTCAGGGATTATTCACTGATTGCTCAGGTCATAACAGAAAATTAAGTCCTAACAGGTTTCTTGAGGCAGTTATAACAAAAGTTTTGATTGAAATTCTGTCTTGATATTCATATGTTATTTTCCGGGTGTACTCAGATGTAAAAAGTAAAATCAATGTTCACTGTGCTGTCATATTAGTGTTCATTGTATGGTGTCATCCACGATATTAACATAGAAAAAATATGGCCTTAAGGAAAAATGAGGTTGATTTCCCACAGTATCTTAGGAAGACTAAAAATTTCAGCCACATGTTCCAGCGTCTTCTGTGTGTGTTTTAATCACTATGAGCTTTTCTAGACATGATTGTTTTTTTTTTATTTGATACGAGCTTCCTAGCAACTGACATTTTTAAAATTGAAAATCAAGCCTATTCATATAAAATGATTATTTTCCAATTTACCTAAAAGTAATTAAGTATGTAGTCACACCCAGAAAGATATTAATGGATGTTCTACATATATTATGTTATACATGACAGTTGGAATTGTTACTAAAAAAAACCCCCCATAATATCTGAAATAAAAGGGATAAAATGGAATACAAAAATAATCTCATAACACCTTCAGAAGAGCAAAGATAAAGTAAATTCCATACAACCTAATTAAAGTTTTGATTGAAGAATTAACTTATCTTTTGTCAGGTGGTTCTAACTATTATTATTCACCCTCTAATTTAAACCAATCATGCTAAGTATTTGCAGATGGAATACTATTGGAGAAATGTGCCATTTGATTTCTCACATAAAAAAACCAAGCACCTTTGCTTATATTTAAAGTGACTGGGAAAAAAAATTGATTCGCTTTTCTTTTGTGCAATTCATTAACTTTTATGTATTATTTTATCAAAATTTTTATATAATGTAATTTGCAGCATGATGAAACTTAAACAGACTTTTCTGCACTCTACTGGATTTTTTTTTCCCCATTCAAGTGTTCTAACCTGAATTCATTCCAAGGAAAGCAGATACACATGACATGACAATAAATATTCTCTAATAACTCAGAAATACATAGTGAATACATTTCCATGTATGCATAAATGTTGTTTATTTTCCAGCATGTCAACTGTGCACGCCGCACTATGGGAAGCCTGCCCTCAGCATCCTGCCATTTACAGTGTTTGTGGCAACCAGCAGCCCATCTGCAGTGTTCCAGGTGAGCAGGGGAAAGGAAGTCAGCCCTTCACTCCTCCATGGCCTGCTATGAATCAGAGCTCTGCTGGCCAGGAGCCTGGGCAGCCATCCCTCTCTCCGTTCTTCAGCTTCCAGGCTTTGTTTTGGTTTGAAAAACCTTAGCGCTTTGACTAGAGATCAGACAGAGGCATGTTGTTTAAATGAACTTGGTCATTAGGGGACATCCCAGAAAAGACCTGGCTTTTGAGCTGCTTCTGTGATGGCCATAAAGGATGATTGATGTGGAACAATCATCTGATGCACGAGATGCAAGAGAGACTGAGTTTCTGTGTCTTACTCTAAGGATGGGTGAGCATCCATAGATCACAGAATCAATTAGGTTGGAACAGACCTCCAAGATCATCGAGTCTAGCCTTTGAGTCCACCAATGTCAAATAAACCACAGCACTAAGGGCCATGTCCAATCATTTCTTGAACATCTCCAAGGTTCATGACTCCACCACCTCCTGGTCAGCCTATTCCAATGCTTGACAACCCTTTCCATTAAGAAATTCTACCTGATGTCCAACCTGAACCTCTTCTGGAGCAGCTGTGTCCTCTTTTCAATAGCTGCCTGGCAGAGCAGGCCAACCCCCACTTTGCTAGAACCTCCTTTTGGACAGAGGTAGATCTCTCAGGCCAGTTTTTTCCTTTGAGTTGTTTGGGACAGTACTTTTTATGATTAGCATGGAAAAGAGGACGTAGTGACTCAATAATTTTGTACTATGCAGCCGTCCTGATATTAACTAAAAACATCTATGTCAGGCAAAATGTGCCTAAAATAGAACAGCTTTTGCAGGCTTACTGAAAACAAAGCTTAGAATACCATAGAAAAAGAATACACAGGAAAGATTTTTGAAAGCCAAGAGAAAGGTATTACCTCATGTCTTGTGATGGGTTGAGCTGAGCCGCAAGACCTTGCACATCCTTGAACAATTTTGGTTTTCAAATGTTCAGTGTTGCAGAGCCCACTTGCTTAGCCACAATATCTACTACAGAATTCCTAAAGCTCAGTAGTATGAGACATGGTAGAGGAAACTATATAGATTTGATCTTCAGAAAGCATATTAAAAGGCTTGCATATTTATTTAGTCTCTCGTGTAAATTTAAGTCAATGTGTGACTGATGGTAGATTCTGACTGTTGAGTCACACTGTCTCATTATAATGGTAAACATTAATGAGACACAGGGAAAACTTAGAGGGAAGATCATTTTACACATAGAGAATTCATATGGACCATGATATAAGTGAGGAAGTCAGATTAAAAATCTCATGCATATAAACTACAACTACAAAATTCAGTGCTAATTGATGTAGAAAAAAATCACTTTGGAATCATGTTATTTTCTACAAAGTATTAATTGGTGTCACTTTACAGGGTGACACCTGATAAGAATCACCCACATACATGCACAGCTTTTAAATTCTTTTAATTAATAATTAAATAAATAAATACTTAAATCAATCTTTTCCAGCATTTAAAATAGGCAAAGGGTTTACAACGGGCAAAATATAATCCCATCATTTATTTAAGATTAAAAACCCATGCCTTCTCCTCCCAAAACACTGAATTAAAAAGTTGTCTAGTTCCAGTGACTTGTATTACCAAAGAAAATCCACTCAAATAATGAAAATGGTCAGTAATCACACCTCATAAAACTGCCTCCTCCTTCTGTATCCTGGATGAATTCAACAGCATCCCACTGATGTTTTAATTTGAGATGTCTTACTACTTAATGGACTAAAAGTGTCCTACTCTTCGATATTAAAATTCCATACTTCACTTATCTTCAGGTTCAGATGTGTTGAGCAAGTATTTTTCTAATTTTTGAGGCTGGCCAGGTTAAAAGACTTGGACTGCCTTTGCCTATCTCAACCAGATGTTCTTGAAACCTCTAATCGGCAAAATCAAATAAAATACAGTGAGGGAAGGAGGTTGGCATCTGTCCATTTGTTCAGTAGCTCTTTACTATGGGATAATTACTGCGATCCTGTGTTTGCAGATTACCACAAGAGGGCATTTGAGAGCAAGCATTGATTGAAGAGAAAGTATTTTCCTGGTCTTTTTCAGGAGCTGACTGCCTTGGACAAAGTAAAGGAAACTCCATGCAGCAGGTTCCAAAGGCTGCCAGAACTCTGGTCCTTACCCTTTCAGCAACAAACAGTTCAGCTGGCAGCAGAAGCTGCAAGACGGCTCTCTGGTCCTCTCANATTGATTGAAGAGAAAGTATTTTCCTGGTCTTTTTCAGGAGCTGACTGCCTTGGACAAAGTAAAGGAAACTCCATGCAGCAGGTTCCAAAGGCTGCCAGAACTCTGGTCCTTACCCTTTCAGCAACAAACAGTTCAGCTGGCAGCAGAAGCTGCAAGACGGCTCTCTGGTCCTCTCAGCACCCTCTCAGATGTTTTGGATGTTTCTGTCCTGCTGGCTTTCCCAGCAGGACAGAGTTGCTTCCTGTTGCACACATGGCACTGCCTCTTCCCAGCTCTGTTCTCAGGAAAGGACAAAGATCCACCACCTGGTGAGCACCACGGCCAAGGCCATTCAAGGACGTCCTCCTGTCCAATGCTGCCCTTCCATCAGAGCTTTAGTGCACAAGGCATATGATCCCAATCAGAATTGATGCTGCCACATCAGCAGCCTGTTTACAGATAGTAACCAGGAAAATAAGCAAACAACCAGGCCTAAGACAATTTTGGACCTTACCACCTCAGATGCTAAAGGTAAATTTTACTGGAAATTGCTTTTAATATGATAGGAAAACAAAAATGTGTTTAAATGAAAATAAAAAGGTAACAGTCTTATACATTTAGCAGACTTTTTCAAATGTTACTTCCTTGATCAACTCTCATCAAAAGAATACAAGGTGTGATTGACAGGGCGTTAGACAGATCTGGTGATGAACTTTCTAGCATGTGCCTTCATCAGAGCTAATTGTTATCTACTAACTGTGCTGTGTGGTACTTTTCTACATTAATTATGCAATTTCTACATTGTTTAAATATTAAGTTCTAAGTGGATAAACAAAAATTTTATATACATACATTATGTTTCCTTTAGCCCTTAAACAACTGTTGAGGGTATCACTGGTACTATAGCAATATCTTTGTGCACCATTTATATAAATCTTAAAATGCAGAAGAACATGGAATACTCTTTTGTCCTTGTTTGCTTTTCTATCTTGTAGAAGATAGAAACCCAAATATCCTGTACTTTGCATCAAAGACTCTTTCTAGAGAGGCTGAAGCAGTTGTCGGAAGGCTTGGAGAGAGCAGACCTAATGAGATCCACAATGACTGACTGTGAATTAATTGTACAAACAGCACGAGCACTGACAAAAACATTCGGTGTAATCAGGAGGATCCTTGTCCCTACTTCTAATTCCAGTCAGTTGGCTGGCTTATTTGTTCTCTTGTGGGAGCTGTCCTGTCTCACAAAAAAAGCCAGTATGAAGGGAGATCAATAGCACATTTGTGATGGGAAGTCTCTCACGTAGGAAATGCAGGAGAAGACTGAGCTTTTTTCATAATAGCCTAATATGCAGTCATGTGAACGTCTATGACTTCAATACAGGCCTCAAGGTATCCATTAAAATCTACTTATAACTCACTTGTAACTGTTTTACTGTTGACAGAACCTGAATCCTTCTTGTTTTGGAATGAACAGGGATGTTATTGGCAAACCGTTGGCATCAGTATGAATCTAGGATAAAGAGTTCCCCCTAAGAAGACATGCTCTGACCCAGGCTTCCTTGGTGACACACACACACACACACACACATTAATTTGTAGTTCTGGTTCTATAATGTTGATTCCATCACATCCCAAAACAGTTTAGCTGTATTTTCAAATGAACGGCTTTCCTTGCATAACCCAATTCAAACTGACTATTAGCAACCTATTCCAGAAAAGTTAGACATTTTCCATTTCGATTCTAGCAGTATAGGAGAAAGTTTTAATAGCTTCTTCTTTTAAAATTATTGCATTGAAACTTCTTCTATCTATATTAACAAATGCTTTGTAATCACCTCTGTTATTTTCACAATTGATGCAAAATAGACATACTATGCAAATTCATGACAGCAAACCAGTTACCAAAGTAAAAAGGAGAGTAAGATCTTATAGGAGATAGATCACATCTCAGTTTTGTCATGCTGAATAATATAAGAATATGTCTGCATGAATCAAGAAAACTCACAGATATAGGTGGGAATTGCAACTATTACTTTCACAGATTCTAAATCTCTGTATATTGTCTTCCATTCCTTATGTCCTGTCTTCCTTCTTTTAACCATTGACAAAATACGAATAAAGAGCTTCTAAATGGAACGTCACTGGTGTTACTACCAACCTGAAATGCTCTATTTACAAGTAACTTAATTTTGCCTCCTCATCCTTCACTGTTCTACTTGCTTCTTTGACCTTTCATTTCTCCATAACAGATCCCTTCCACTTTTTTTCCTTTCCACTGGTCCCCACACATTGTGAGCTCTCTGGACAAATCTGTTTGACTTTTTATTACAAGATACACTAACTGTGTATGTTTTCTTAGACCACCACTGCTTTTCTTCCTGTTACTACTTAGGACTAATGCTGCTCCATTTGCCTCTCTGAAATCAGCAGCTGAAAGTCAAGGTGTTCAGCGCCTGGCCTAGTTGTTAAGATGCCATATTTTTGGAGACAGTTTTATTGATTTCCCCATGATCCTGTTAGCTGCTTGTGGCAGAAAGTAGAGCCTTGAAGACTCTTCCTGATGCAAGAGCTATTTTCTTAAACCTGCTAGACACGCAAATAATTGTGCAACTCACAAGCAATTTATCATAAGGATCTGATGGCACCTTTCTTAAGGAGAACAAAGTATCATCTTACTAAAATTGTGTTCTCGTTACCATCTCATTCAAGTATGGCTGTGATAAAATCTTCTGAAAAAAAGTAGCACCAGCTACCAGCTCACCTATGTTTCATAGACTAGGTGTTTTTTGAACAATATTTTTCTTCTATGCAAAATACAATTTTGCTTTCCTTTAAGTAATCAGCACCATACACACATCACTTTCATTTTTATCATATTAGGAGGGAAATTAAAGCAGATTATCAATTCCACAGAACACTAAGTTGATTTTATTTGTATTAATGCTAAAACACTGGACAAAATGCTATTAATTTCAGAAAAGAAAATAAATAGTTTAACTATTTAATGTCTTTTCCAGGTTAAAAGAAATCTTACCAGTGAAGCCAGGAGGACAAGCACAGCTGTAGTCTGCAACCAGGTCTAAACAAGTTGAATTGCTTTTACAGAAGCCATAAGTGCACTCATCAAAGTTGATTTCACAGTTCAGGCCTTCAAATCCTTGGAAATAAAACAAAAGAGCTATGCATTATTCTGTGCCTTATTTTTCTAAAGCATGTCTTTAGGTCCCTTGTTTTCAATTTACTCCTGTAAGAAATGATCTCGAATCCTTATGGAAAGATCATTCTAAAAGTTTTTTCTTCTCTGTCATTAATAGGAAAATGCATGTTTTTCTGTCAAATATATTTTAAAAGGAGTCAATAAATGAAAGCACAAATTTAGAATTTGGTATGTTCATTAATCTAGTTGAACTTTTGGTTTAGCAGAGACTTAAGAATTTATATATCTGCTACCATTTTAATGCCATTACAAATGAAGCGATGCTGGGATTTGGACATCTGCTCTCAAAATAACTCTTAAAATCTCTCTTAAAATCAGCTCTCAAATAGTTGCTTCTCTACTTTTTCTTTATTTGTTTTACAGAATCCCAGAATTTTCAAGGTTGCAAAAGGTCTTACAGATCATCCAGTCCAACTGACAGCCCAGCACCACCACAATCACCCCTGAACCATATCCCCAAGGGCCACATCCAGACACCTCTCACACACTTCCAAAGAAGGTGACTTCACTACCTCCCTGGGCAATTATTCCAACGTCTAACCTTTCAGTGATTTTTTTCTTGGTTACTAATATCTAATCTGAACCTCCGCTGGCACAATTTAGGGCCATTTCCTCTCGTCCTTTCACTAGAGACATGGCAGAAGAGACAGACCCCCGCCTCAATAGAACCTCCTTTCAGGTAGTTGTAGAGAGCAGTGGGGTTCCCCTCAGCCTCCTTTTCTACAGACTAAACAACCCCAGTTTCTTGTGTCATAATGACTTTCAGCAAACTCAGAGATCTAACAGTGGTTTTTTTGTAGCTGAAATTGCTAGAGAATCTCCTCTCCAGTATCTGACATTTCATGCTCTTGTAAATGTATTCTAATTCATGGTCATGCTACAAAATGAGTATCATTAGTGCTGTCACAGGCCATGGCTGTAGGAAGACCATGACTAATGCTAAGCTATTGGCACCCTCAGTGCAAAGCATATTCCCATAATTTCTCAAACTGACCATGGAAGCAATTTCCACCGATCCTTAAGTCATAAAACTTGAGAATTACCCTTAATTCATTAATAATGTATAAAATAACAGTTCTTATTTGCATTTAGAGTTTAATCAGACCCATGTCTCACAGGTAACACTTAAGCCACAAAATTATCAATGTGGATGCCAAGATTTATTTTTGTATAAGCTGGCTGGGCAGGCTTAAACAGCAACATGATCTTTTCCAAGGTTAATTTCCAGCTAACTTCCAATATCTGTTTTGGCTTCTAATTTAAGCTAACTGATGACAGAGGCTGTACTGATGAGAATTATTTGTGGCAATTTCATCTCTTGTGATGAGTTTCTGAAGTTATCACCACTGGAATGACTGTATTAATATATATATACCTAAAATATTGTCAGCTATGAAATCAGCTACCATGAGTCCATATTTAGAAAATAGAATTTGAAGATTAAAATAAAAAATCATTAAATCATAGAACATACCAGGCTATAAATCACAACCTTGGCTTTATTTTTAATTAAAAATCCATTTAAAAAAATTAATAAAAAACCTTTTCGTGAAATCATTTCAGAAAGAAACTGTAATTTTAAATGTTTTAAAACATCTTAATTTTTCTTAGACTAATTTTTTATTGAAATCACTCATTTTTTTGTACAGTACTGATAACATTGAGCAGTGTGAATTTTTTAAAGAAACAGACCACAGGTGCTGAAAGTCAAATTATTTTTGTCTATGAAAATTCTAATAGATTTTTTTACTGATGGCTTCCTAAAGTCATTATGACCATTGTAATTTTCTATGGTTAGTCAGAAATTTGCACATTATTCATGAAGGTAAAAATATTTTTTTCAACTTATTGATGATATTTTCCATGGAATTCATGTACTACTCATTCGTGTTTTCTCCACTGCTTCAGATTTTGCTAAAATCATGACGTTCTGTCTGAAAAAAGGTAGCACTTACAAGTATATCTGTCTCCATTCTTAACCTGTCTCCATTCTTTATGTTCATGGTTGTTTCAGTAGACACGTTGACTTGGTGGATGAAGATGCAAACGAGACTTTGGAAAGGAACTAATAACTTTCATAGAAAAGAAATTTTAACAATGGCTTTGAAGCCTGTCAAGAAGATGTTTTGCAAACTGCAGGCAGTTTTGAAAACTGTCAAAGATAATAAAAATAAATTATTTTGAACAACTTACCTTCTGGGCAAAAGCAATCATAGCTGTTGACATCATTCTGACAAACAGCACCATTCAAGCAGGGAGCTGAATCACACTCATTCACTTCTGTTTCACAATATCGGCCTGAAAAACCTGCAAATGAAGTAAGATAAGCTTTGATTTTCTTTGTCATTATGTATGCTATTAGCATGAAACTCATATTTTAAATAGTGTTCTTTAACTAAAACCAAGAGGTCTTACAATCCATATTCCCCTGGAAAAGGAAACTTTCGGTCAGAGCTTCTGTATTTTGTTTAGAAAGAGTTAAATTTCACTCATTTCTTATTCAATATTACAAATACATCTTTATTGATGGAATAAAGCAATAAATGAAGTCAGAAATGCTTCCAGAACGCAAGAAGACATTCACAGCTGCATGAAAACAAGGTAGAGATTTTCAAGCGTGTTTCTTGATTAGAATAATTTTAGTATTTTTGTGAGATAAGAATGTTTTGGGTTGGACTGACCTTAAAGACTAACTAGTTCCAAGCCCTCTGCCAGGGGCAGGGACACCTTCCACTAGACAAGGTTGCTCGATACCTTTTTTTAAAATTTTGCCACATCAGTATAAGAAAGAGTACATCAATTATCTTTCATCCACTGTGTTGTCCTTATTACTGTGGAGAGGAACAAAATACAGAGTGCAAATATACTGAGGCATAGCAAAGATGTGCTGCGTGAGTCAGGTCTCAGGACGCGGAAAGTGCACGGTTCAGTTACAGTATGTGAGGCTGTTGGGTTTGTTTCTAAAAGAAGGAAAGTGTACATCATTAAAACAAAAATCTGAAGTCTAATTAAGCTTTCATAATGAAAGAGTAACTCAGTTTTCTCATTTCTTACAGGTACTTTGAAACACTGTACAGGGCACAGGTGGCTCAGTGCCAGCAGTGGGGGCTGCAGAGGGGTCCTGTGAGGAGAGGAACTTGGGGCTAGAAATTTTTTAGTAGATCTACGAAACAAAAAAAAAATTAAATTAGCTTTCATTGTGGGGAAACAGGGCAGAGTTACCCACTTGCCCATAACTTACGTGTGCTAGATGAAGACAAGATGAATTGGTATTTTCATAAAGAGCAACCAAAGGTGCAAGATTTAATCTGAAGTATAATAAAGAATTATTCTAAATATATATATATATATTTAGAATATAATATATATATATATCTCATATATATTATATTCTAAATATAATGTGAATCAAGACCTATATATTTAAATTTCTTTTGATGATACTCAATATTGAAGAAACTTGGAGGAGGGAAAGAAGAATACTGACACCAATTAAATGAGCTCATATTTTATACATTTAAAATGTAAAATTCAGAG